>CM076570.1:228078437-228229843 GCA_034641835.2 Pinus albicaulis | reverse complement strand
ATTAAACCACAACTCCATAGATACAAGAAAGAATATTGAATATACAAAAAAAATGGAAAAATATAATAAAATTTCATGCCGAAAAAATAACACAAAGTTGTAAATTATATGTAGTAATGTGATGAACGTTAGCCTTGGGTAGACATCACCATATGTAATTTTTTATTTTTTAATTTCATGAAACTGACTATGAGGCAACATGAAGCTAGGTGGATGACATGTAAAACCCTATCAATGAAAGTGTTAAAAATTGATGTGTGATAACAGTTCCTTTGGCCACGCGCGACTCCCTAGACTCCACAAGTGTCAATTGTCTATAATTCATATTCTGCGTTATTAGTACGTTAATAATTTATGGGATCAAAGCCTGGTCATCGTGTTCTGAGCTAAATGTAAGAATAAAACTCTATGTCATCGCAGACCATTCACTAGTGCCTTTGCGCATCTCTGTATCAAAGTACCATTTAGTAGGCACCTTTCCCAACGTGTGAATAAACATATCGACCCATTTAGGTCTTGGATCTACACCCCATACTTGATTCCATCTGGCCAAATGTCTACGCGGATCCTCTTTTCCATAGTATACATCCTCCATTTCAATAACTAGAAATTAAAACCGCAACCTCATCATGCTCACACATTCCTCCCAGTTATCCATATTCTCCTTATGATTTTCCCACCATCTTGCTGGAGTAGCGCGCAAGCCAAGGTCCAGGGCATGGAATCTTTGTCCTTCCAACACATTCCTTTACAGCTATCCAATAAACACGTTGACATCAATGGGGCCATCATAGTGTGGTAAATCATGTATCTCAGATGTAATACAACGCAAAGATTGGGTCACATGATTACAACGCAATGGGGACACCTCATGCAGGTGGTTTTGTCAATTTTATAGTTCTTCATCAGAGTCTTGGTCAAGTTCTTGGTCAAGCGAGGGTTTGGTTGGGTTCCCAAGTTGCAAATTAAGTAAGGGTAGTTTTGAGGGCATGATAGCTAATGAGGGTCAAGGAATGCACATTAGGAATGAAAAGGCATGCTAACACATGTTGAACAATGTCAAGGCATGCTGAAGAGTGTTAGGGAGTGTCGGGGCATATTAAGCGATAACTAGGTCAAAATGCATGTAAAGGAACGAATAAGAGTGTGTGTCAGGGAGTGTCAGCGAATTCAAGTGCGCTAAGGACGAAGTGTGTTAGGAGAAGTTCATAATAGAATTTATAAGAGGCAAGCCTACGGTTGTTATACAAGGCTCAACATAGCAGTTTTAGAAAAAGGGAGATCACTTTGTGCTAGGCACAACATTTTTTTTTTCCTTTAGCTATTTTTTTATATGAGATGTGGCACACTTTGGCTACATGCTCATGTTTTAAACTATTCTAGATAATTTCATATTGTACATTGTTGTGTATATGTTTTGGGGCACTCGACTTGTGTCGGCTTATATCTTGTGTGCCTTGTGCATATTTTGGTTCTTGCAAAATCTCAGATACCATTCTACTATCTATATGAACTGAACATACATGTGAAATATTTCCTATGTAAGCTATGTTGCTTAGTTGTTTTATGGCCATGGCTAGATCATGTTATCCTTGTCTTGGTAAATAGTTAAGTGGGACAATTTGAGCTTGGACATGAGAGGCATAATATGAGTTATAGGTATTTCTTAGGTGAACAAGGCACAAACTACTTGTAGTAGGTGCAATTGGTCAAGTTGTTGCGGTTGAAGCAAACCAATATTGTCACATGAACTTCAGTAGCCAAGGAATTGATTGGGTTCCCAAGTCGTGAAAAAGTGTAAAGGATAGCTGTGAGGACATGAGTGCCAAGGAATGCTAGGGAATGCTAAGATGTGTCAGATAGTGCGAAGGCATGTCAAACATGCTAAGATGTGCCAAGTGATAAGGCATGCCAAGAAGTGCAAGGGTGTGTCAATGCATGCCAGGGACTGTCAAGGAAACAAAAGGGAGAAACAAGTTAAAATAAAATTAAATGAACACATAAGAGGGTTAATAAGTCATCAATTTACCTTTTCCAGGAGGGGAATGCTAGGCACACCAATACTAGGTGTCAATAGGTGCCAAGTTAAAAGTATTAGTGCATTCTAAGTGCCAAGTCTCCCTTTGTTGCGTCTCATCTACTTTCCAACCATTGATCTCAAATAAATTTAATATTAAACAATTCCAAATCATACCAAGGCATGTCAATGTATTCCATACATGCTAAGACTTTCCAAGTACCAATATGTGCCAAGTGCAATATGTGTGATGGAGTGTTATGCATGCTATGAAGTGGAAGGGCATGTTGAAGAGTGATAAGGTGTGCTAGAGACTACTAATGCATGTTGAGGAGTGCTAAGGTGTACTATGAAAAAAAATTAGGGGAGCACTAGGTAAAAATTCATGGAAGTTAATGAATATGAGGAACGTGTGCCAGGGACTAGTGTTAATGAGTGCTAGTTGTCATGCCAAGGAGGGAGTGACAAGGTATGCTAAGGATTGGTAAGGCATGCTAGGGAATATCAAGGCATGTCAAGAAGTATCAAAGTGTGTTGGGAGTTCTAGGGTGTGCTAATTATATGTGCCAAATAGTTCCAAGATATTCCAATACATGGCAGGTGTTAAGGATGTGTAGGGTGTGAGGGTATGTTAATATGTGTTAAGAAGTTTCAAGGAAACAAAAGGAAGAACCAATAAGAGGTTTAATAAGTCAGGATTTTATCTTTTTCAAAAGGGTCATGCTAGCCACACTAAGAATAGGTCCCAATACATGCCAAGTGGCATTGACGTGTGCCAAATGCTAATGTATGTCAATGCATTCAACCAAGGTGTTCTAGGGCATGTTAGGGACTACATGCATGCCAACACGTGCTAGGATATTTTTATGATGTGCTAGCACATTCCACCATGTTCTTTAGCATCAGTGTCATGACAAGATGTTCTAGGTACAAATATGTTCGAAGACATGCGAGGTGCTAAGAAATGTTAGTGTGTGCCAAAGCATTAATTTAAGGTGTGCCCAGATTGTTGAGGAGTGTTAGGTCTTCCTCAATGATAGAATTGACAAAGCTTGATTATGTACTAAATAATATATTTCCTACACACACTAGTGGGACTTTATCTAGAGGGAATTTTATAGATAATAAACTTAATAGATATCAATCATGTGTTTAATCATAGGAAAAATCTATTCGACTAGTCATTACTTGAGGGAAATGATATACACTAATTACTTCTTAAAAAATTGACTGACTCTAACCACTATGGCCTTGGAAATATTATAAAAAGACTCCACAATAATGGTATTAAATCATTATCTTTTGAAAAAAAATATATTAACAAGCACATAAAATCATCAAAAACTCATTGGAATGATCAATGATGACGGGCATTTTTTGACCGTCACCAAAAGTAATAAAAATAGCATCGGTGAGGGTCATTAAAAGTTTTTCACTAGAAGTGTCACCAAAGAGAGAATTAGTGATGGGCCTTTAACGACCGTCACCAAAAGTGTCATTGAAAATGGCTTCGGTGACGGACGTTAAAGGACCATCACTATATACACTTATAGTGACACTTTTTTAAGGACCGTCACCATATATGACATTAGTGATGGACCTTAAAGGTCCTTCACAAGAATGACCCTCACCAATGTCCTTTTTTCTTGTAGTGATTCTATAGTAAATGAGAGTTTCATAGAACAATATGCATCTGATGTTGATTTTAAGGATGTGTATGCTAACTTGAGTGAAGAGAATCAAGTTGAAGAGAATGATTATCACATGCATAACAATTTGTTGCTTCAATTGGGCAAGTTGTGTATACCACAAGGAGAGAGACTAAGTGTCATGAGAGAAGCTCATTCTTCTCTTTTTTCTGGACATTTCAAGGTAAGAAAAATAGTGGCACATTTATAGAGATATTGTTATTGGCCTCGCATGGTAGATAGTGTTTCACGTTTCATTAGAGGTTGTTCATTGTGTGCTACAAGAAATCCTAGCAATAGGAAGCTTGGGTTGTACATGCCATTACCAGTACCATCAAGGCCATGGGAAAGTGTTTGTATGGAGTTTTTTGGAGGTCTACCTATGTATAGAAAGTAGCATGATTATCTTTATGTAGTAGTTAATAGATTCAACAAGATTTGTATTCTTATGCCATGTAAGAAATCTATTACTACTGAACAAACTGCTGAATTATATTTTCAACATGTATGGGTTCATTATGGTTTGCCTACTTCTATTTTTAGTGACAGGGATTCCATATTTGTTGGGAATTTTTGGTCCAATCTATGGAAGATGATGGACACCAAGTTGAAAAAAAGTACTCCTTTTCATCCTCAAACAGATGGCCAAACCGAGGTAGTGAACATAACCATTGTACATCTTTTGAGAGGTTATTGTAGCAAGCATCCTAAGTTGTGGGATGAGCATCCGTATTACATTCAGCACACTTACAACCGGGCCAAGCACTCTTCTACAAATACTTCACCTTTTGAAGCCTACTTTGGGTATTTGCCAAAGTCACCTCTAGATTTCATTCTTGAGAAGGATGTTGCCATTGATGGGCATAGTGACATTAACAAAGCTCGCATGTTCATTGATCGAATTCAGCTTTTTCATCAGCAAGTTCAAGAACAGCGTGAAAAAAGTCAAAGAAAATACAAGGAGAGGTATGAAAAACATAGAGTTGATCACAAGTTTCCAGAAGGTGATGAGGTATGGTTACACATTAGAAAATAAAGGCTGCAAGGAGAAGGTAAAAAGTTGAAGCCTATTCGTTATGGTCCATTCAATATTATTAAACAAGCTAGTAATAATGCATTTAAACTTGACTTGCCTTCATATATGCAAATTGTTAGAAAATTATATGTTACAGAGCAATGCGAAACATAAAATATGCGGAAAACACAAGCACACAAAACACATAAAACCAGAGAGACACAAATATACGTGGTTCACCCAATTTGGGCTACGTCCACCCCAAATAGCTAGTCTTTCCTTTCTATTATCCAGCAAAATAAAGTGACACAACCTACAACAGATCCACTGTAATATCCTCTGTTCTCTCTCACAGTCTCCCTGTCTGTTTCTTACTCTGAGAATACACATACAATACACAACCGCAATACAATGCCCTCATACAAAGCGAGGGGTTTCCTTCTAGGGAAAAAAACCCTAAACTAAACATAACTTCTACCATCATATCATCCGCCTAATGAATGGCCCAAATTGAATAGAAATATACTTTTACAAGGAAATTTTACATCTGTTTTTAGCTTCGGGGGCATTGCCCTCGAAACCCCCTACCAGTGGGGGGCTCCATAAAGTCACAGTCACCCTCCCCGAATCCCCCAGGTAGCGTTTAATTACAGGTGGCGTTGCTACCCCATTAAGGTACAGGGGTCCAACGCTGTGATACAAAATAAACAAGATAATTAGGCTCCACACCTAACAATCTCCCACTTGGAGACTGATTGTAGCAACTCCACCGTTGCTTAATTTGCTGGACAATGACTCCTCTTTGGACCTGGATATTTCCCATCTTCATTTTCATCCTTGAAGACAAATTGAAACTGAGCATATTCTTAGTTTCTCCCTGGTTACGACTTTTGTTAGCATATATGCAGGATTCTGGCTAGTGTGTATCTTTTCCAGCTTCAACTATCCATCTCCCAATACTGACCGTATGAAATGGTACTTGAGTTGTATGTGTTTAGTCCTGGAATGAAATGCTGAGTTCTTTGCAAGATGAATGGAACTTTGGCTATCACTGTATAATGTGCCCATATCATGATTCTTACCCAATTCATCCTTAAACCTTTGTAACCAAATAATTTATTTACTAGCCTCTGTAGCAGCAACATACTTTGCTTTTGTTGTTGAAAGTGAAACAACAATATGGATTTTTGAAACCCAAATAACAACTCTTCCACCTACAGTAAATACATATCTTGTAGTACTCCTCTTGTTATCTTTGTCACCCGCCATATCTACATCAACATATCCCTATAGAGCAATGTTTGAACCACAAAAGCATAATGCTTGATTTGTGGTACCTCTCAAATATCTGAGAATCCATTTCACTTCCATCCAATGTTTTTTTCCTAGGTTGTTCATGTACCTGCTTGCAACTCCCACTGCATGTGCAATATCAAGCCTTGTGCAGACCATTGCATACATTAAGCTTCCAACTGCTAATGCATATGGAACTTTAGACATATAGTCCATTTATTCTTGGGTCTTAGGGCACATCTCCTTACTAAGTTTGAAATGGCTAGCAAAAGGTGTACTAACTGGTTTTTCATTTTGCATATTAAATATTTTCAACACCTTTTGTATGTACTCATTCTGAGACAGTGTTAATTTGAAATTTTTCCTGTCTTTAGTTATTCCCATAACAAGGATTTGTTTTGCAGCTCCCAAATCCTTCATTGCAAAGGAATTTGCCAATTTTCTTTTGAGCACATTTATTTCCTGCATGTTAGACCCTGCAACAAGCATGCCATCTACATACAATAAAAATATAATATAGCTGCCATCATTTTTCTTTTTCAGATAAACACAATGATCAGAGTGGCATCTAGTATAACCTTGTTCAGACATAAACTTGTTAAATTTTAGATACCACTATCTTGGAGCTTTTTTTAAGCCATACAATCTCTTCTTTAGCGTGCACACTAAGTTTTCCTTCCCTTTGACCTCATATCCTTCTGGTTGCTCCATATAGATCTCTTCCTCCAAATCTCCATGGAGAAATGTTGTCTTTACATCTAAGTGTTCAAGATGTAAATATTCCACTACTACAAGACTTAAAATAGTTCTGATTGAAGTCATCTAACAATAGGAGAAAATATTTCATCAAAATCAATACCTTTCTTTTGTGCAAATCCTTCACCACAAGTCTAGCTATGTACCTCTGTTTTCCTCCATCTTCTTCCTTCAACCCGTAAACCCACTTATTCTACAGTGTAGTTTTACCTTCAGGAAACCTGACTAAGTCCCAAGTCTGGTTATGCATTAAGGAGTCCATCTCTTCTTCCATGGATAGCTCCCACTTCTTCTTGCTTTCAACTTGCATTGCTTCTTCATAACATTCGGGTTCACCAGAATCAGTAAAAAATAAATAATATAATGAAGGAGAGCATTGTTCAGGGGGTCTACTTATCCTGGTAGATCTTCTAACACTACTTTCAGGTGTTTGAGGTGTCTGTTGCTGTTGTTGTGGTTTTTTATTATTATTATTTTCAAGCACCTTTACTTTTTTCAGTGATCTCATCAAGAACTGTGTATTCCTTGTTTTCTTTTTCTTGTTTCTTTTCCTGCAATTGATTCTTATACAAGACCTTTTCATTGAATATTACATCTCTAATCCTAATGATTTTGTGATTTTCATAATCATATAAGCGACAACCAAAATCATTAACACCATATCCAATAAAGGTACATTTCTTTGATTTTTCCTCAAGCTTTGTTCTATTTTTTTTATTAATATGGACAAAGGCCTCACAACCAAAAGGCTTTAAAAAAGAGTAGTTTACCTTTTTACTTGTCCATGCTTCCTCTATAATACCACCATCCAAGTAACTTGAAAGCCCTCTGTTTATTAGGTAAACAGAAGTATCTACAGCATCTGCCCAAAATTGTAAAGGCAATCCTGCATGCAATCTCATGCACCTTGCACGCTCCATGATTTTTATATTCATCCTTTCTGACACACCATTTTCTTGTGGTGTTCTTGGAACTGTCTTCTCTCTGCGAATTCCATGCTCTGAACAGTATCTATCAAACTCTTTGCTACAATATTCACCTCCATTATTAGATCTGAGACACTTCAACTTCTTTCTTGTCTCAATCTCAACCAAATCTTTCCATTTCTTGAAAGTATCAAATACATCAGATTTATTATGAATACAATAAATATAAGTTTTTCTAGTTGCATCATCAATAAAAGTAACATAATAATGAGAGCCACTGAGAGACGATACCTGAGCAAGTATCCATACATCTATATGCACAAGCTCTAATTTTTCTCTCTTCTTTCCTTTCCCAACTCTGAGAAATCTGACTCTCTTCTGTTTTCCATAAATGCAATTCTCACAGAAATCCAAATCAATATTCCTCAAACCTGGCAACAAATTCCTTGAGTGAAGAATCTTCATCCCCTTCTCATTCATGTGTCTGAGCCTATGATGCCATAATGATGCATCTGCTCCTTTGGAAGTTAAAGAATTAACAGAGTTAGAAATACCATTGCATAAATACAATGTACCAACCTTTTCACCTTTTTCTATTACTAGGGCTCCTTTGGTGAACTTTCAAGTTTTATCTGTAAAATTTTTCACACAACCTTCACCGCCTAACTTCCCTGTTGAAATCAGATTTTTCTTCAGATCTGGAACATGCCTTACCTCCTTTAATAGTCATTGGTTTCAATTCTGTTATTTTACAAGAAATTTACCCATTCCAACAATTTTACAGGGTTTATCATCACCCAAACGGACTTGTCCAAAATCTCCTTGAACATAGTCATGAAAATATTTCTTATCAGGTGTGGCATGGAATGAAGCCCCTGAATCTAATACCCAGGAATTAGTAACATTTTCAAAAGAAATAATCAAGGCATCTTGTAACACATCACCTGTCACATTTTCTTCATGATTGTTTTCTTGCTGTGCATCTCCTTATTTTCCCTTCCGAGATCTATAGTCTTTCTTTAGGTGTCCTTTCTTTCTGCATTTCCAGCACATTATTCATGATCTAGACTTGGATCTGCGTTTCCTCGATTTACTGCGATATATCGAGCTCTTTCCTCTTTACATTCTTCTTCCCCTAGACTTTGCACTCAAAGCATTACCCGATGTCTCACCGAAGCTTTTCCGTCACATTTCCTCGCTAAGGATAGCACCGAAAACAACATCAAACGTTAAAGTAATAGATCTAGAGACAAAGTTACTAATGGCCATAACTAAACCATTCCAGCTTTCTAGAAATGAGCATAGAAATAAAAGAACCCTAACTTCATCATCAAATTTTATCCCTACAGAACTTAATTGACTAGTAACTATATTAAAATCATTTAAATGGTCTGCAACAGATCTACCTTCCGACATCTTCATATTAAATAAACGTTTCATAAGAAATACCTTGTTTGAGGCCGAGGGTTTTTCATATAGTTTCACCAATGCCTTAATCAAACCCTTTGTTGTTGTTTCCTTCAAAATATTGAAGGCTACCGATGCTGTGAGGCACAACCGCACTATTTCGAGTGCCTTTCTATCGAGAATATCCCATTCTGCATCTGTCATAGCCGTCTCCTTCTTTGTTTTTCTGCTCAATGGTAGGTACAGATCTTTTTGATACAGATAATCTTCCATCTGCATCTTCCACAGCGGGAAGTTTTGGCCATTAAATTTCTTGACCCTAAACTTACCATCTTCCATCATTTCTCCCACTCGAACCAAGAACCCTTATTTCCTACGATTTTATCAGCCAAATAGACCTTCGACTTTGATACCAGTTGTTAGAAAATTATATATTATAGAGCAATGCGAAACATAAAATATGCAGAAAACACAAGCACAAAAAACACATAAAAGCAGAGAGACACAGATATATGTGGTTCACCCAGTTTGGGCTATGTCCACCCCGAACAACCAGTCCTTCCTTTCTATTATCCAGCAAAATGAAGAGACACAACCTACAACAAATCCACTGTAATATCCTCTATTCTCTCTCACAGTCTCCCTATCTGTTTCTCGCTTTGAGAATACACATACAATACACAGCCACAATACAATTCCCTCATACAAAGCGAGGGGTTGCCTTCTAGGGAAAAAAACCCTAAAATAAACATAACTTCTACCGTCAGATCATCCGCCTAATGAACAACCTAGATTGAGTAGAAATTACTATACTTTTACAATGCAATTTTACATATGTTTTTAGCTTCGTGGGCACTGCCCCCGAAACCCCCACCAAGGGGGAGCTCCATAAAGTCGCAACTGCCCCCCTAGGCAGCGATTAATTATGGGTGACGTTTTCACCCCATTAAGGTATAGGGGTCTAAAACTGTGATACAAAATAAACAAGATAATCAGGCTCCACACCCAACAAAAATGTATTTCGTTATAATTGTGGAGAATTTACGTTTGTATGAGCCTCCATTGATTGATCATCAAGGGAGTGACATTCAACTACCATTAATAGAAGATTTCTCACCAGAATTTCTGGATGAGCTCAAGGAGGATGCCATCCTTGATAGGAGGACATGCACTTCTAAAAGAGGAAGTGTCAATTATCTTCAAATTGGGCTGAAGGGGAGCAGACCAAGTAAGGAAAGATGGATGGAAGTGGAAAAGGTGAGGGAGTTGTACCCTCATCTTATGAACATGTAATTGAAGGCTTTTGGGGTCCAAAATCTTCCCAATGGGGAGGTGTGATCAGGAGATCATGTCCATTGCTAAAAAATGCTCAAAAATGAAAGTGCTTGAAACAGGTCTGAACCTAAGTGACCAAAAAGGTCTAGTCGCTGCGATTCTGGCGTCATGAACAGTTCACAAAATAGAAGTCCTATGAAGAAGTTATGAAGGTTTGAAAAACCCAGTAAACTCCAAAAAAATGACATTTGACTCAGTTTGACTTGTATAAAAAAATTTCATATATATATATATATATATATATATATATATATATATATATATATATATATTAGTTGAATTTTTTTTTTTTTTACCTTAAGGATTTTTGGCCTATCGGGGGTGCCACGTGGCCCTAGGTTGAAGGTGAGATCGTATATCAAAAATTTTGGAAAGCATGGGGATCGACCATGGGACCTCCCGCACAGCGTGCACATAAAATTCAATGAACCTTATGCACACAATTTAATTATTGTTTGGATAATTAGCACAACAAAACTAATACATTCCATTCATATCACAGGTGATGCTAAATTTCCATAATTGTATGAAGAGAAAAATATTAGATTTATCCCCATTAATGACAGTTTTTAGGTTTCTATTAAAATATTCAGAATATATTTCAAATAAAGTGCCTTTTTTCTATGGACATGAAAAAAGGCAAAATACCATCCATAAATTGTTGGTGTTTGATCAAAAGGTCATTTCCATACAAACTAAGGCCATTCAAAGATTTGCATTGGCCATCCCATTTAAGATACCTCTTGAGACCCTCAACAACTAAAATGAACAAGGAGGTAATGGGATCCATTGAAAAAAATGGAATAGAAGGGGGTTTAGTTTAGGGCTCAGATCCAAGATATCCAGATGGAGGAAAAACCAAAGACCTTAAGGGTAGACAAAAGGTATTTCCAATTGAGTTGGTCATAAGAATTGGAGAGATCAAATTTGACTAACATACCAACCTTTTTATTTTTTTTCAATGAATGAATTTCCTTGTGGGTAGTTATGATACCATCCAAAATTTTCCTACCTTCCACAAAACCAATATGTTTAGGAGATATTAACTCCTTAAGAAGTGGTTTCATATTGTTTATCATAGAGGGGACAATCTTGTAAATCGCATTGCAAAGGGATATAGAGTGGAAACCACTCAAATCATGATATGTACCAAATTTGGGTACTAAGGTAATACACATAGAATTGATGCGTGGCCATACCTACTTAGTTCAACAAGACTCCTCCACCAAGGAGTGGACCTCATGACCAAGAAACGATCAACAATATTGGAATAAATCAGTGGTGAAGCCATCAGGAGTTGGAGATTTTTTCTATGGCATTTCCATCACTGCCTCTTTCACTTTCTCATAGATAACCTCTCGCGTGAAAGCATCATTCTATTTTGGACAAAATATGAAGGGAGTATGGGTTGTTATGAACTAGATCACAACCTCTAGTTGAGGATTCAGTTAAGTGAGAAGGGATTGGTAATAAGATACAGGTTCCTATTCAATATTTAAATTGTAGATCAGATGTTACCCATCTCCATAGGAGAGTGAGAAGATCCCATTATTTTGGCAGTGCTTAATCATGTCTTTGTGGAATAATTTGGTGTTTCATTCTCCCTCCCTAAGCCAATAGACCCAAGAATTATTCTTTGATAAAATATCCTCTTACTTGTGGCATTTCTCAAGTTGGTTAAGCATATTCCATTCTTCCTAGATCAAATATTCAAATTTCCTATTAAGAATAATTTGTTGTTGAATATAATGTATCCTATTCTCCAGGGATTTCTTACTACGAGGATGTTCTCAAATTCCTATCTATTCCAATCCTTAATGTTATTTTTAAGTTATTTTAGCTTGAGTTGAGACGTATGCATCTTATTTAACCTATGAAACTAGATATCCTCCAACCAGCCATGGGATTTCTCCTTGAATCCAAACTAAAATGGGTGATTAATTGGCCAATGATCAAACCCCAACATAGGTAAAATGAATTCCTCCACAAAAAGATGCTTACTCATCGGATCTTTTGAAACCAGAAACCTGTCTAACTTGCTAGCCACTTGATGTCCTCTACCCTACCGATTATTCTAGGTGAACACGTTGTTATTAATGTCGACATCTATAAGTTGTAGGTCTTGCATCAAGTTCTTGAATTTTCAAGCTTTGATGTGAATATTACTGATCCATACATTATTCTATTATATATATTTAATTAATTTCAAATCTCATCCTACAATCCATACCTCATTCAATGAACATAGAAAATGATTCAATTGTATGCCAAGAAGGTTTCCTTCTCTGTTGGAATATGGGGGTTTTAAACTAAATACAGATACCCCAATTCCTTTGAGCCAATGTACTAAAATATTCCCAAGAGGATTCTTGTTATGCTATCCAGTCTAAGAAGAGTATTTCCAAAGGATTGTAAGAGATGACTATTCCTTTGGTGCTACGTTTTTCATGCAAAACTATAACTTTTCACCTCTTCCGGCAATGAACTACAATAGTTTTCAATTTCTCATATGGGACTTTAGTTTCCTGTATCAAAGTGATTGAGGTATTTTCCTTAGTTACTCTTTCTCTAAAATATATTTTTTTCCGTGACCTATTAAAGCCATGGATATTACAAGATAAAAATATCATTGCAAATTTTGTTTAATGGAGATGACTTATCCAACATTAACCATCTGATCCCAAACTATTTGAATTGATTCTTGGAAAGTATTACTTCCTTTTTTCTTGGTATATTTAAGCAGTCTCCCTTTTTTTGGTTTCCCTATGTATGAAGACCCAAATCTTGGGATGATGAAGTCACTACAATGCCTTCTTTCCCTCTCGTTTCCTTCACTCTGTGGTAATTATTTTGTAATTTATTTAGTTGGAATTTAGGGAATTCTGAGGGATCCTTCTTTCACCACTCATTCAAATGTATTTCCATGAATTTTTCATCTTGACTGATGAGCAGTGCCTCATCATATACTTTCATTATTTTTGGTACCTATGTTGGTGTTTTATCTCTCTCTCTCTCTCTCTCATTTTGTTGATGGATCCCCTTCTTCTTTCCACTTGGCTTGGTTCTTTTAGTTACTATATTTCTTAGTATGATCCAGATTCATGATATCATTGGGAAGGTATATTTCCTAGGAGGAGTCTTGAAGTACTTCATAGAAAGTGCCTCCTATAGGGGTATTTTCTTGCAATTTTTTTCACATACTCTTAGGATTTTTCCATTTTCCAGTAACTATTTGAAAGCCTTTAGGGTTGAATTGATGATTTATAGGATTTTTTTCTACTTTGGTGAGTGGTTAATATTTGAAGACATGCCCATATTTATGACATCACCGATAGTAGAACAACGCATGATCATAGTTCTGAGGCCTATTCCATGACTCATCATGAAATAATAGTTCAATAAAGGCTAGAAGAGGCTAAGATATGTTCACATATACACATATTCAAGCATATGAGACATACCCCTCTCCCTTACCACGATTTAAAATATTCACACGTGATCCAATAACATTGCCAATTCTTTAAATTATGCTCTAATCCCAATATTCTTTAGGTAATGAGAATAACTGGACCCAAATGAATGTAGCCAAAAACTGATCTTTCTTTGAATTGTATCATTCCTCACAGAAGAAAATAATTAAAATTTTTGCAGCAAAAAGTAAGCCCCATTCTCAAACACCCTGTCGTGTTCCTCCAAGTGATGGAAAATCACTGTGAAGAAAACCTTGGCACTCAATTTCATATCTATCTTTCCTTTGGGATACCAATGGGTCTAGATCCATTTGACCATGTCATTGATGGCCAAACCCACACAGATTTCCAGATCAGGCTATAGTCTTTCATAAGTTGAATACACTTTTTAATAGTGCCAGAGATAATTTCTGACTTAGGGTTAGATATTGCTTGCACTAGACACTAATTCTTGTTCTTGGATTGTGTTAAAGCCTAGAAATGTCCTAGCTCAACATATAAGAAATTTCTCGGTTAGAGTCCCAATTAGACTCCTTTTAGTTGTGATGGAAATCCTAAGTGGTCCGAATGGGTTTCCATTTACCTGTGTCCTAAGACTATCCTAAGTTAACCTAATCTAAGCTACCTAAACTAGTATGTACAATATGCAAAAGAATGACCTTAACAATACTTATGAGTGATGGTTATTCAAGATTAACAAATTGAAGGAAAAAAAAGAGAGTCATATGTATGATATTGTTTAGGTGATATGATCCTTAATGATTTGATTGAAACTAGGGCTCATTCAAACCACTGTGAGGCTTGCTCCTTCGCAAGCATACTTAAAAAATAAAATAACATAAACTAAATGAAAATAAATATTAATCCAAAGATATAAGAAAACAAAATGGAATTATTTTCTAACCATAAGAAGGATAACTTTACTTTCAATCAAGGGATTAAAGACAAAACAAGGGGAGAGAATCTTGATTGAACCTGAGTTTATGATTCATTTTTAAATCCTCAAAATTATTTGGAGATTTCAAATGGATTACATGCCTATATAATGAAATGATTTTGATAAAGGATTATTAAAACAATTTCAATCACATACCCCAAAATTCAATCATATAAAATAGTTCTAATGGAAAATTTATATTAATGAAGAGGAATAATTCTTTTAATAGGATTATTTTATAACAATAAAATGAATAATCATTCAACTATTTCAATTGAACCCCATAACTACATCATCAAATTTGTTTTTAGCCTATCAAGGCCCACAAAGATAACTCCACCAGGATGCACAATTAGTACAAAATAAATCTCATTAACAATAGTGTAGAGTTTATTATTAAAATACTGATTAGTGCATGATTAAAATCAATTTGACAGGGGCATTGGAAAATAATAATAAATATGTAGTTCCAACACAATAGTGTAAATGAAGTAGAATAAGTTATTATTATTTATAAATCTTGCATACAGTTCTCTCCTTTGAGTTATGAGTTCCTTCAATAAAATGATTCTGTAGTAATATAGATACATGCCCTTCTATAATTTGAGAACTCTACAATTCTACAAAAAACTAGTTCTCATTACAATAGTGCAATAAAACCTAAATCTATTGTATAATCCCTCTTTCTTTGTGTGCTACCCTCTTGGGTGTGCTCTATATGCTTCCCACACTTCAGTGCGCTACACACCTCAATGTGCTCCCCATGCTCTATGTTTAGTACCCACACATTATCTTCTCTCAATTCCTTTATGTGTTCGTGCTTCACTTCCAGTGAGCGTCCGTAGCCCCAACAGGTTTAATTGTACTTCCCACACATGTGTGCTTTCAAATTTCTTTTGACTTCCCTTTTGATCATAATTTATATATTTTCTTTCATTATTTTCTTGTTTTGCAATTGGGTGAAGAAAGCAGGGTGGTACACGAGGATGTGTATTGAAAAAAAGATGGAAGGCTATTAAATATTGACCTCGCTAAATATGTTTTCATCTAACAAAGCAGAGTATTTTATATATATGTAGGGGAATTGGAGGGATTCAAAAATTCAGACTGGTGACAATTCATTCATCCATTAGAATGGCTCAAACTATTTGAGCCAGGACTCTATGTTCCCCATGATGAATGATTAAGATATGAGAAACAGGAACTTATATTTAGTTATAAATAGTGTTTGGATTTCCCTGTGCGCACCAAATGATGTTTCCATTTGAAATAATATTCCTACATATAACAAGTTGAAAAAAAAACCATAAAAGGAAATGCACATAAGCAAAATAAAACAAAATGAAACCTAACTAAGTAAATTAAAAATCAATTGGTTTTGCCTAAGCGATCAAAATCTCAAAAATCATGTTTGGATAGGGTGATATGGTGATACATGTGTCTTTTTCAGGTTAAGACGAATAATGCTTTTCCAAATGTTGACTGTGGCATAATTGTGATTGCAATTTTTTATAATATTATCACCAAGAAATTTATATTCATTCAAAATAAGCTTGTTAAAGAGAAAAAATAAAGATCAAGCTTAACATGAAATAAAAATAATGATGATTATGATGATTAAAGTCCTAATTCACCATGATTACCTTATTCAAAAACTAAGAATTAAACCAACTTAAACTAACTCTAATCATACTATATACATTATATAAATTTGCATTGGAAGAAACGGTCAAGTATATGTATATTTCCAATGCATCCATCACATCAGTTTTTTCCTTGCAATCAAAGATATAGCATGGATCAGTTAAGGCAGTAGAAAAAAACTATAAGAAACGAAAAAATGACTATGTACATCTGAAATTTATGAGTTATAAAAAGACAAATTAGGTATAACAACTGTCACTTGGAACAACTCCTCTAAGAAAACCTCAAAAGGATCATAAAATTAAGGGTGAATACTTGATACCTCTTAAAGATCATTACAAGGAGAGGAAACTGAAATTCTTATTTCAAATAGTATACCTTTAGATGTTGCATCTTTTTGAAATATTTTAGTATTATATACATGATTATCTAATCTATTGTTATCAAAATCAAAAGGAGAACAAGAAGACCAAACTCTAGGAAGACAAGGCAAAGAGTTTTTATCATGACAATTTTCTATAGGATAATGAATATGAAGATCATTGGAAACCTGATGGTCAAGTACATCAAAAGATAAAATGTTGTGTTTTTCTATAGGAGAAAGTGAAATAGTAGAAAATGAATCCATCGAAATATTTAAATCAAGATCTCTTTGTGACGAAGGTATTTTAACAATCTCATCATCAAAATATTGGTCACATATGGCCTCCCTTTCCTTAAATTGATTTAATTGGTCTGATTTAGAAGAATCAACAAAAGGAAATAAAGGTGATTTTAAATTATCAAGGATGGATAAATAATCCTTCTCGCGATAAATTTGGTCCTCAAAGAAAATTGAGTCTGTTGAAGGCAATTTTTTGTCAGAAAGATCTATGATCTCACTATGGTTTGTAATATGATCTATGAAAAGGTCTGGATACAAAAAATAATGAATTCCAAAGTATATCGTATTATTAAAATCCATATGAGTTGCCTCATCATGGATATGTTGATCAATGTGGATTCAAGGTATATCTTTTGTTGAGTCAGTTTTCAAAGGAATATTGTCACATTGTTCATTAGTCAGTTCTTGAGGTGTAATAGTTCCTGATGAAATTGAATGAGATTGATTAGAACGTTCAACATGTTTAAGAAAGAGATCAAGAACATCCTATTCTTCTGTGTATGATATATTATATTTACTGGACGAAGAAACAAGAGATTGGAAACATTGTAATAAATCATCTTGAGAAGGAAGGTCTTTGAGGAGAAATATAAAATAGAGAGATTTATATCTATCATAAAATTTATCTATGGATTCCTTTTCTTGCATTGTAAGAGTTCCTATGTCATAACACAACTTGTGATAATCATAAAACTGATGTGCTAAAAGAAAATTTTCAATAAAGTGTTCCCAAGAATGTATAGATTTTTCTAGAAGAGTAGTATAACATCCTTTATTCTAACCTTTAAAAGTGAGAGTGAATAACTTGCATAACTCATTGTCCTTAGTGATAATAAAATAATTACATTTGACCAAAAACTTTGAAACATGATCTACAACAGAAATGCCACTCTCACCATCATATGCTGGTATAATCAAGGATAGGGTAGGTTTCTTGAGAAAGTTTCTAGCTCAGAGAGAGACAGAGGGGAAGAAAAACATTTTGATACTATATTGTTTGAAGAATGGTTTATTAATCCAAGGTTTGAGGATTGGATTTGGGAATAATACACAAATTATGTAGTCAAGAGTCTAGAGGTGTTGAAATTACTACAATTACTAGATAGCTTAGTTCAACAGTAATAGTTGTGGATGTTGGTACCCAAGAGATGGTACAATGAACACTAAATAAATAGCCAATTGTAAAGTGAAGTCCCCAAGTTTAAGATTACAAGGAGAGAATACATTATGGTCAAGTATGATGAAAAAGGAAAACCAAGGGGAGATGATTTGAGGGAGGACAAATATTTCATGGGGAAGCCATGGAAAATGTAGCCAAGTGTTTTAAAAATTCTAGAGTGGATGCTAGATGATGGGATGACAAATAAGGTAACAAAATGTTTCCAAGTGAAAAATATCCATATGATAATGCTGGTGCCAAAAGTGACCAAGGCAGGGTACAATGAATTGAAGGAGGCAACAAGCAGAATAATTGGGCTAACTCCAAAAGATTGTTTCCACAAGACAAGTGGAGAACAAATAAGAGTGTGGTATCATGGAAATCTGAATACATTAACAGATAGGCAAGACTGTAAAAAAGCATAGGATGTAGACTTGTTTAAGGGAGGAAAAATTCAAGAAGATGGAACCAAGATGGAGTTTCTTTCCCCAATAAATAAAATGGGAGCTGAGAAGGAGAATTTATCCCGAGGGATTGCATAAGATTTCATAATGGGCACAAAGACTACACTATATAATGCAATTATAAGGAAGACCTCACAGTGCGAAACAAAACCCAAAAGAGAAATAATCAACAACAAGAAGATGCTAGATGAATATCATAATGGAGGTGAAGAGGTGTTATTTGAAGCCGCCAAATTTTTTGGAATATTGGTGAAATTGAGAAATTGGGTTAAGCAAGAGCTGCTCATTGGGTTGGATAAATTGGGGATGTTTATGAAGAATTTACAACGATATAATAGAGGAGGAGAGGAAATTATTCATAACATGAGGTTGAATAAAAAATATTTCATCAACATGAGAAGGGAACAACAACAAAAAACTAGGATGCGGGACCATGATATAATGGAACCAAAAACAAAACCATGATAAATACAAGTAGATGGACAACAACAAGGGATGGGTAGACAACTTAAAATTAAGGTATGAGATATATGAGAGATGAGGACAACAATAACCTAGCAAGGAAAACAAAGTGGGAAACTAAAACACGAGGTTTTGGACCCTAGAGATTCAATAGATTGAGGAAATTTGACCAAGAGGTGAAACGTTTCCCACTTGGGGAGTTTTATGTAGGGTAATATACCATGGGAAACTCTCTTTATAGAACCCAAGAGGGTCATAAAATCTCCAAGGGGAATTTTATTTTCCCTTAAATTTAAATTGTAAAAAATAGGCAAATTTATGTAGTTATAAGTGTCTAGGTTCTAGAGGAATCTGTAGAAATTATATACAATATGCACGTATATATCTGGATTCTCCTGATCTAACAATATTTATCTTCTTGCTAAATACAGAATCCATCCACTGTTAATCTTTTGCGGAAATTTAAGCTCAATTGCAAACACATGAAGCAATAAAAAAACAATCGCACATAACATAGTTGTTTAACGGGAAAAAATGAAGCTGAAAAACCGTATCATGGAGATCATGTAAAAATATCATACAAAGCTTAGTACATCAAGCTCTCAATACAATCAATCTTCACACACTAATCAGAAGAAATATGCAAATCATTGCACTAATTTCTTTCCACTTGATAGCCTGCCTCCACTACGCAATCCCTACGGAAGAATACCCCTGAATGAATTCAAATTACCGTTTCCTTGACTGCGCAATCCTCATTGGCAAATCCAATGTGTGTGTGGTGCAATCAATGCATCACTATAGTCACCATAGATAGTCCATCTTGCCCTTTCACCTATCTCTCCACTGGGTCTCCACTGGAACTGACATGCACTGTAGTTAACTGTTGTATTGTTCAGTTGATTAGTGAGTTATTATTTGTGAATTAATTAACTAATTAATTCACTCCACTCTCACTAGTGTATCATTCAGTTAGTTAAACTGAATAACAACTCCATGAACTACTCTTCCAAATCTGTCATAACTTTGCCACTTCAGTTCTAACTAAGTCCTCCATGCATGAACCACCAGTAAACCCTAGTAATTGTGTAATTCCTTCGGCCCATTGATTTTCCAAATCTGTGCACTGAAATTAACTTCTCCAAGAGAATAAGTTGATGTTTATTATCAGATTATTATTAAGATCTAATAATAATCGACACTTCTATTTTTAGATCGACGATCTATAAATAGAATTCACCCAGTATTATAAAAATAGAATTTCATCTATTTTTCCAACTTGACCAACCATCCACAAATAGCATCCTGCAACTTCTAAAATATCATCACCATGTCTAAAAATAGACATAGTCTAAAAATAGACTTGAGCCAAAAATAGCCTGTGGGCCCACTTAGTGAAGGTGACTCTTTTCACTAAGCTCATCATCTGGTTGAATCTCAACACTCCCTCTCAAAAAGATAGGGATTATACTTCACCCCGATCTTGCCTCTATGGTATTTGAATTTGCTCCTGGTGAGTGCCTTCGTCAGAATATCTGCATCCTGACCTTCTTTAGGAATGTACTGAAGCAACATGATCTTTCATTTCACACAATCTCTGATATGATGATACCCGATATCAATATGTTTATATCTATCATGAAACACATGATTAATCGAGAGTTTAATGCAACTCTGATTATCACAATGTATCACTGTAGGATCTAATTGTGAACCGAAAAAACCAACCAGGATCTTCCTCATCCAGATAGCCTCACATGCAGCTTGAATTGCTACCATGTATTCTGCTTCCATTGAGCTGAGTGCCACAAATCTTTGTTTCCTGTTGTACTAAGAAACAGCTGTAGATCCGATACTAAAAATCCCTCCTGATGTGCTCTTTCTGTCTATTGGGCTACCTACCCAATCTACATTTGTGAAGCCATGCAACTTCACCTCATCCATATGTCTGTACCATAAGCCATACTCAGATGTGCCCCTGAGATATCTCAGGACATGATTTCCTGCCTTCCAAAAGAGCTTGGTAGGATTAACCATTTCTTGTGAAAGCTGGTTCACCACATAGCATATGTCTGGTCTTGTATTAACTAAAGACATGAGAGAACCCACCAACTGTTGATAAACAGTGGCATCCACTACCTCTGCTGATGTAGCATCCTCTTTCCTCCAATTTCCTGGAAGAGGAGTATCGATAGGCTTGCAGCCTTGCATGTGAAACTTCTCCAGTATCTCCCTGGAATACTTGCCTTGAGACACAAACAGTTCACCTTCCCGCCGCCATATTTCCAATCCAAGGAAATAATGAAGGAGGCCCAAATCCTTCATCTCAAACTCCTTTGCAAGATCTGCCTTGCATGAGTGTATCAAATTCTCATCACCCGTTAGTATTAAATCATCAACATAAAGAACAATGATTAAAAGACTACCCTCCACCACAATTTGGTACAGGTTTGCATCTGCCTCACTCTTGGTGAAGCCAAGTCCAGTGAAATATCTGTCAATCCGAGTGCACCAAGCACGTGGTGTTTGCTTCATCCCATACAACGCTCTTTCGAGCTTGCACACGTGCGACTCGCTGCTGAAGATCTCGAATCCTTCAGGCTGCTCAATGTACACCTATTCCTCAATGATCCCATTAAGGAATGCAGTCTTCACATCCATCTAATGAATGTGCCAACCCATCTGCGCTGAGAAAGCAAGGATGGTCCTTATGGAAGAATACCATGTGATAGGTGCAAAGGTTTCTTCATAATCAATCCCCTCGATTTCTGAGAAGCCTCTGCCAAAAAATCTTGCCTTATACTTCTCGAAGCTCCCATCAACATCTTGCTTTACCTTGTAGATCCATCTTGATCCTACAACTGATTTACCCACTTGCCTTAGAACAATCTCCCAAGCACTGTTTCTAACAATGGAGTCATACTCCTCCACCATGGCATCTACCCATGTAGGCTCCTACATTGCTTCTTCAAAAGAAAATGGATCTGTCATGATACACTTGCTCATAAGAGCCATGTATCCAGTAAATTGGTCAAGTGACTGTCTCTGTCTGCGCTGTGATGTAGGGAATCATACATTCTATGCCGCATCAAGCTTCAGTCTCTCAGATTCTGTGGTATGCTTTCTTCCTTGTCTGATGTTTGGTTTTGCATGAGTGGACTCCTCCACTCTATGAATCTCCTCCTGTGGCTGATCCACATCTAGAGGCTCATCTTTGGGAACAAGAAGTTCCTCCTCTGCATGCAAGTGTAGCTCCCTCTCAAGCAACAACTTCATGGCTTTCACCTCATTGAATTTTATATGCTGTTGCACAACAGTCATCCAACTGTCTGGCAAATACACCTGATAATTATGGGGTGTTTCTTTGTACCCCAAAAATATCCCAACTTCTACAGTCAGCTCCAACTTCTTCCTGGCGTACTTTATCACATGAATGTAAATAGATGAGCCAAAAATATTCAAATGACAAATATCAGGCTTCTTACCAGTAAAAGCTTCTTCAGGTGTACTCATGCCAAGTACTCTATTAGGACAACGGTTTTGCACATAAACTGAAATGTTGCATGCTTCCATCCACAAGCGCATCGGTAGGCCCTGGTCATGTAGCATCGCTCGTGCAGCACCCACAATCATTCTATTCTTCCTCTCAATGACCCCATTCTGCTGTGGGCTATGAGGCGCTATGAGTTCTCTTCGAATTCCTTCTTTTCTACAGAATTCTTTGAATTCACTTGAGATGTATTCACCACCATTATCGCTCCGTAGAGCTTTCACTTGCTTCCCTAACTCCTTCTCTACCAATGCTTTAAACTCACAAAAATTTGAGAATGTTTCACTCTTCTTCTGCATGAAGAAGATCCAACATCTACAAGAATAGTCATCAACAAATATAACATAATACATGTGTTTTTCTATTGAAGCAACCGAGAAAGGTCCACACACGTCTCTTTGAATTCTCTCCAGGATCACCAAAGCATGATTCTCCTTCTCATGAAAGGTGGTCTTCACAAACTTACCCATAGTACATCCCTTGCACTGATCTGACTGCGCAAGAGTACCCTTGGGAAGTCCAGTATAAATCTGCTACAAAATCTTCAAAGCGCCATGGTGAAGATGGTCCAATCTCCTATGCCATAATTCACCCTCATTTTGGCTCACCACCTCTTCTGCTTTTCCCACCATTGTAGCGCAACCATCTACATCCATCTTGTAGAGATTCTTAACTTGAATCCCTATCCTCTTGGTTTGACCCTTTGTTTTATGTCACATGAAAGCTTTTCCATCGCTAAAAACAACGTCATAACCTTTGTCTTCCAACATTGTGACCGAGACCAAGTTCTTCTTCAGACCTGGAACATGCATAAAATCTTTCAACAAGAATGGATTACCAGACTCCCTCTCAAAGGTAATGGTCCCAATGTTGGTCACGCTGTATCGACCATGGTTGCCCATCTCTACATGCATTTGAAGATCCTTCTCCTCCAAGTCACTAAACAACTCCTTATCTCCCGTCATATGGAAAGACGCACCACTATCAAGATACCACACTGATCCCATATAGCTTGAAACCAAGCATGTGATCAAAGAGAAATCAAGTTCAAATTGCGAGGCTAAGGCCTCTCTAGCTGCAGCTCTAGTAGCCTTCTTGTTCTTCTTCTTCTGTGGGCAGTTAGTGGCGAAATTCCCATGTTCGTGACAGTGAAAACACTTCACTTTGGAAAAATCCTGCTTCTTGCCTTTAGCTTCGGATTTTGAAGGAAATTTCTTCCCCTTCCCTTTCCTTTCTTTGGTAGCCAAAGCACAATTCTCTTCATCTTCATTCTTCGATGAAGAGCCATCCTTGGTACCTTGCCTTATCTCCTCCTGCACAAGATCCGACCAAAGTCGCTCCCATCCCGACAATTTCTCTCGTCCATTGACAAAGCCTTAGTAGCTATGCCAACTCTTCGGAAGCCAAAGGAGAGCCAAGCTCACCAAGTCTTCATCATCAACAGTAATCCATACAGTTCCTATTTCATCCCTACAGTGGACAAACTTTGTGAGATATTTTGGAATATTGTCACCCTTCTCCATTTTTATTTTTCTGAGCTTATCTTTCAGTGCCAACTTCCTCTGGTCGCTGCTGCTTTGGAACAAATCTATCAAATATTTCCACATTAAAGATGGAGTGGCTTTCCCATGAAGGTTGGATACAATATGGTCCTTCACACCTTCCAACATAATTCTTCTTGGCTTTGCTATCTTCTTTTGCCATGCGTCAAGTAATGCAGCATCACTAGATCTCGGCTTAGGAACATCACTATCGATGAAATCCTTCAGTCCATTATCATCCAGCACTGCCTCCATCCTATCCTTCCAAGCTATGTAATTCAAGCTGCCATCAATAGCATACTCCAATCGCAACCCATTGAAAGACATTTCAATGTATACTCAACTTTCGCACCAAGAATTTTCTGTAGCAAATTTGAATTGTCCACCAGCACAAACTCAACAATTCTTCACAATTGCAATCTTCAAGAATTAACACTGCTCTGATACCATGTAGAAATTATATACATGATGCATTTATATATCCATATTCTCCTGATCTAACAATATTCATCTTCTTGCTAAATACAAAATCCTTCCACTGTTAATCTTTTGCGGAAATTTAAACTCAATTGCAAACACTTGAAGCAATAAAAAAACAATCGCACATAACACAATTGTTTAACGGGAAATCATGAAGCTAAAAACCCCAACTATCATATATTATATATCATGGAGATCATATAACAATCTCATACAAAACTTAGTACATCAAGCTCTCAGTACAATCAATCATCACACACTAATAAGAAGGAATCTGCAAATCCATGCACTGATTTCTTGCCACCTGATAGCCTGCCTCCACTGCGCAATCCCTATGGAAGAATACCCCTGAATGAATTCAAATTACCCTTTCCTTGACTGTGCAATCCTCATTGGAAACTCCAATGTGTGTGTGGTGCAACCAATGCATCACTATAGTCACAAAAGATAGTCCATCTTGCCCTTTCACCTATCTCTCCACTCGGTCTCCACTGGAACTGACATGCACTGTAGTTAACTACTGTATTGTTCAGTTGATTAGTGAGTTATTATTTGTGAATTAATTAACTAATTAATTCAGTCCACTCTCACTAGTGTATCATTCAGTTAGACTAGATACAACTAGCTCAACTTATTTTAACTCCATTAACTGAGTTAAACTGAATAACAACTCCATGAACTACTCTTCCAACTCTGTCATAACTTTGCCACTTCAGTTCTAACTGAGTCCTCCATGCATGAACCACCAATAAACCCTAGGAATTGCGTAATTATTTCAGCCCACTTATTTTCCAAATCTGTGCACTGAAATTAACTGCTCTAAGAGAATAAGTTGTTGTTTATTGTCGGATTATTATTAAGAGCTAATAATAATCGACACTTCTATTTTTAGATCAATGATCTATAAATAGACTTCGCCCAATATTCTAAAATTAGAATTTCGTCTATTTTTCCAACTTGACCAACCATCCACAAATAGCATCCTGTGACTTCTAAAATATGATCACCATGTCTAAAAATAGACTTGTGCCAAAAATAGCTTGCGGGCCCACTTAGTGAAGGCAACTCTTTTCACTAAGCTCATCATCTTGTTGAATCTCAACATAATCTGGGTTGGTAGGTTATTTCATGATATGGTCTTATGGGAAAGTGGACATTTTGTAAATGTAACATGTGTCTAGATGAGGTGTTAGGTAGTTTCTATATATTTCTAAATAGAGTTAGTTCATTAGGATATTTCCCAACCCATGGGAAATAATAGAAGGTAATGTACATGTAGAGTGGAATTTTGGGCTCGTCTAATTTTCCATGAAGGCTATGTATATAAGAGGTATCTAGAAGAGAGATAGGAAATATACGAATGTGTAGCTCAAGATGAGAATGAGGCCTCTAATAATGGTGCAAAGGGACCATACCCCTCTATGTATATAAATATATTAAAAATGGGAATATAATATGAAAATTGATCACATAATCCCCATGTGTCTATATGAATGTATGTAAAATAGTTGTGTGTGTCGAAATGAGTATTTGTGAGTTAGAGAGAAGGGTTTCAGTTATAATAGATAAATTCAACTCTTGAGAGAGAGAATGCAAGTTAGATATAGAAGGCTTTGAGTGTCTCATTACGTATGAGATATGAGGGTTTATTATTAATGAAGATATTGGTCACATGTAAGCATAGAGAAAGAGAGATGGGTCCACACGTTAAGCCACAGTTCTAGCGTTGAAGCTGTAATGAAGAATTGAGTAGATGATGTGATGTATATTGGAGAGAGAGGCCAAAGTTTTTTTTGGTCTCTGGATTGAAGTCACATGATGAGTGTGATTGTGTTGAAAATTTAATCATTTTAGTGGGAAATTCGTAACAGATCCAACCCAAACTGTACCCAAACTTAAGATAAATCTGATTAATAGTAATATATCCCGGCTATGACGAGTACAAAGTTCCTTGGACCATAAAGAAATCATGATTTAATACAATTTGGGCAAATAAAAAAGCTTGGGTCTTTTTTATTCAAATGAAACTATTATGAGGAATGGGGTTGGATTGCTGAATAAGTTTGGAGCCCTGAGATGAAGTCAAACCCCAACATTGGTGGCCAGACCCCCAAACTATGCAGGTCAGAGGGTGTAGTTGCGTAAGCGATAAAAGGGTAAGTGTTGTGTTTTTTTTTTTTTTGCACATCATGTTTGACCTTGAACCTATGACTATATAGGCATTCAAGGGAAATTTATGCAACAATAAATTTGATCAAAGTCAAGAAAAGGGCACACAAAACATGGGAATTAGAGTTTTGTGTGAAGAACAAAGGAGGGATGAGTGCACAAGAACTTAGGTGCAAAAGCGATACTTGTAGCGAGAGGCCTGGAGATGAAGGATTTTGAAGAATTGATGCACATATAATGAGAAAAAGAGTGATAAGAGCTCAATAGTGATGATCCTACATGAAATCAATATTTTTGTATGTCACCAACTTGGAACATGTGAACATAAGGAAATGAGATGCCCATCCTCCTCAAATTTCCAAGGTAAGGAATAAACTATCACATTGTCTCTACCCTTAATATAAATAATATCTTAATCCTACACTAGTAATTTTGTGACCCACCTATGTTTCTCTACTGAGGATGATAATTTTTTTGAGAAATTACTCCACACTACAATTTTCATTTTTAATTGGGAACATCACCCTATGAGATATGGGTGCTACGTTTCTACTCCTTATAGGATGGCCATCATATTTTTTTATATATGTGGATTTACCCAAATTGTAGTCACATAAATTATTACTTATAAATGAGGATGGATGGATTTTTGCATCGATTCAACACCAATACCTATACCTAAGGCAATGCATTCCAAGACAAAAATTTTGGTAAATTTTCCATTGCTAACACTCGAGTTACACACATGGAAAAATTTAAATATAATAAGGTATACTCAATAGCCCCATTACAAAAAAATAAATTATTTTTTAATAGAGAGGTTAACGAAGAAAAAAAAATCAATAAAATTTCACAAAAGTCTTATAGTATATAGTAAGTCCTAATAATCCGTGTGAGCTCTTTAATGTTTTAGGATGGGGCCAATATTTCATAGTCAATGAATTTCATGGAATCAACTTGAGCTCTCTCCTGATTTATAATGTGGCTCAAGTATTCAACTCTGAAATTCCAAAATCATATTTGGAACATTTTATGAATAACTAGCGGTCTTCTGGGAATTGTAATTCTTATCATCACACTCTATGTGACATTCCCATGTTTTATTTTATATTAGGATATCATCAAAGAATACTTGCACAAATTTTCATATGAAAGGTTGAAAAATATTTTCATGGAGCTCTATAAGGTTGATGGAGCATTGCAAAGGTGAAAAGGCATCACTAAAGACTCATACTAATCTTCTTCTGTACATAATGTTGTCCTAGGGATGTTTACCTCTTTCATCCTCAATGCTCAACTTATTAAGAACATAAAAATAAAGACATATGTGCCAACTCTTAGTCCTCTTTTTAGCCAAAACTATTGCTATGGTTTTTAACCTCTCTTACCTTTAAAAAAACCTATTTTCGTCATTTATGACGATTGTTTCCAAGAATAACATCTTGTGAAGGTATTTCACTAAATTTTTAATTTTTAAATTTTATTGTAATTAATTGCCTTGTGAAAGGAAATTGAAAATTTTATTAGTTTTTGTAAATCATTATTCATTGTCATATTCACAAGAAATATTGCTAAAAGCAAAGACATGAGTTTTTCTTGTTATCCCAAGATGGTGAAATACATATTCGTTCGAGCTAAAATTTCCCCAATATTCCTAATCAACGTGCAAACAACATGAGAACTATAGTAGCTAAAACGTAGAATGATCTTCTAAAAATGCCCATATTTGATTTTTTAAGACCAGAGCCATGATCTAAGAGACCAGGAAGGATAATAAGATAAAATATTACTGTTAGAATAACTTATATTTAATTATGAACAATAAATATGGATAATTTGTTAAATTTCTTCCTATAAAGGCAAGTAACTTGGCTTGCCAAAACACATGATACATGTTATTAGTTTTGAATACTCATATTCTGACTCGAGGCTTTAAAATTTGGATCATATACTATTATTAGCTATTTTTATCAAGTAATTAAGTGGATTTGAAGTCTTAACTTCTCGTTTTAAGTTTGTGTGCTTTCTTGAGCTATGGAAGCCCCCCATATCTTGAAATAGTACAGCTTGTTCTTGTTGTGAAAATATCCTAGTAAATACTTCTTGTTAAAAAAAAAATTTCATCATATTCACTAATTACATCCTTGTATATTCATATTTGAATCAGGTTATAAGACTAGCTTCTTGGTAAATGTATAGATTAGACTTAACAACTAGCTTTTGAAATATTTTTTATATGTGCTTTTCCCTTCATGTTTCATGACTACAATACCCATTTTCCAAAGTTTTCAACATCATTTTAATAATGTTTTATAAACTAGTTATTTAGTGTAGATTAATTAGCGTAATAGTCATAGTCTTGCATAGTCATATTAAACATTGAAAAATAGTCATACTTGTTCAATATTGCATGAGTGGAATACATCACTTGCTGGAGGTTTAAATGTATTTGAGGCTCATAAATTATCCATTAGTTGAATAATCTGAGTGAATATCATATTATATATAAGTACTAATTAGATACCAACACTAGTTACTAGTTACTAGTTCCTACTTATTTATACATTGAGTATATATTGATTAAACATACTTAGATTTGATTAGCATACCTTGATTCGATTAGATATAGGTTTGTTTGATTAGTTGAGATATATTTTGGTTTGATTGGCTTGATATATTTTGGTTTGATTATCACAAATATCTTAATTACATTTGATAAGCTACATGACTATTCCATTGCATCATTGAATTTGTATTCTAGCAATAGTCATAGATTTCAATATAAATTCTAGTTTCTAATTATCATTGACCATTTGTTGTTTGAAAAATAAATCTATTTTTTTTAAATAATCAAGGCACCGAGAGAACCATTCACCAATTTTATAGGGGAAGAAGGTCCCAAACTCTTAAGGACTTTGCATTTCTTCCATGAAATTTCTTTCAAACACCATAGTTCCCTACTTTTATTTACTACTTTCCTAGAATAGAATGATGGTTCAAGAACATGCTAGCTAAAGGGATGAGTAGAAGACTATGAGTGACTTCTCATCTTCACTCTCATTTATGGGGAAGGTTGTAGCACATTCTCATCCTCTTAAATAGTATTGGGTCAGATTTGACTAAGTTGTTTAAAAAAATACTAGAGTGTCCACTTGGGTCCATTGGAAAGGAAGTCCATAGTGTATGAGTCAATCTCTTTGATTGAAAACCCCATTGATTATTTTTATTTATTTGAGTCAAAACTTGGCATTTTGAATATGATTATGTAGAGAATTTGGATATGTGTGAGAGATCCTAATATATGCCTAGTCCAATGTATTATTAAGTCAATTAAGTCTGATTTCATTTCAAGCTTGTGTGGATATATTAAAGTTTTTGTTTTTGTGGTTTATTTCCTATGTAAATAAAAATAAAACCAAGGTCATGGGACACATATTCCAAGTTTAATGTTGGGAAAAACACTTTAGTGGGTATCACTAGTAATTAATTAATGGCTATGGAAATTGGAAAAGGCATTGGCAAAGGAAAAGATGCAATAACTGACATTTTAATTATGAAATAAAGGGAAATAGGAGAAAAGGGAGATGAAGGGTCATAAATTTGCATTAGAGGGAAATTGAAGGGAAAATGAAGCGAAATGAAGAAAATAGAGGCCTCGATGATAAAAAGGTTTATGAGAATCAATTCAAAGCCTTTTTTCAATTTAGTTTTGGAGCTCTCTTCTATTCCGTCATTCTCTCATACTCTTGCACACTTAGAGAATTCTTGTAGCATGCTTGGAGCACTATAGTATTCACTTGGATTTGGTGAAAGAATTAAAAGGAAAACAAGAAAGAGTAAGGGAACAGTTGGATCAATCGCTACAACTGGTTTTATTTGCAAGTAACACGTTGCATGTGTGTTTTCCTAGCATATTTATGGATGCATAGTGTATGCATGTGATTATTCGGTTATGTGTTGTCATTGACATGGAGGATTTCCTAGATTGATAGTGGTTTTATCCTTGCCTTTCCATTTCCAATATAGCCATGGTGTTGTGGATTTTCCCATATGATTTTTTTCTGGTTGGTGCTCATAATTCCTTATGGTTTTGGATTAGAACAAATTCTCTAGAATTCGTGAAACAACTTGGGCTGAGTTACTAGTCCCAAAGCCTAGCTTGGTATAGATGCTCTGGAGCCCTTGGTGGGTTGAGTTACTAGTCCATGGTGCTAGGTTGGACAAATGATCTAGATCCCTGAAAGGTTGTGGGTTGGGTTAATACTAGTTCATGGATCCCTGCACAACTTGGGTAGAGACCGATCTGGTTGGTGTTAGGGATTTCCAACTATGAGGTGGAATCACTAGTTGAGGGTTAGGGTGGTTTGGTCTCTAGAAGCCTTGGTTTGTTTTTTTTGGTTTATTCCATGAGATCCCACATTCCTGCTTGGAATATGGTGTGGGGTGTGATTGTTTGAAAGAGAGATTATGTTCAGCTCAATCTAGTGTTGGGTGGTATGTGGAAGTCCTTGACTTGTTTGGTATTTTCTTATATTAATATGAGAAATTATTCTATTGTGATTCATGCATATTTTTAGCGATTATGTTGGTGATATTATGGATGAGTTTCCATGGTTCCTATGTTGGTTACATGATGTATGTTATTTATGGCTCCTATCATGAATGGTTTAGCTATTGATTGGTTGATGAATGTATGGAATAACAAGTATTTTTGTAACTATGTGAAGAGGGAATAGGGCCTTCTTGGTGATTCTTAGATGAATATAAATATATTATGATCAGATATGCATTCATGACATGTAGCTTACATGTTTTCCATGTTTTTGACGAAATTCATAGTATGTTCTGGTCATTCTAGGTCAAGTTTTGAGTTGAGATTGAGTTTTTTTCTTTGTCACTATGTCAATTATGATTCTATAGTGAGCTTACCGAATTAATTAGAATATCTATATTTATAACCTACAGGTACTATGTACACAAAGTGTTTGTATAAATGGGTAACTCAGACCTCCAACTTCACGTGGTCATAACTTTGGCATACGATCTCCATTTGACGATCATAATATCTCATTTCGAAGGTTTCCACAAGGAGGTCAAAAACAAATTGGTAACCTAGTTATGGAATTTTTCATTTTCTTTTTTCACTGAAAATTTTGTTTAGGCCCTCAAAATGACCTGGGAAGTTTAGAACATGAAAAAAATATAAAAAATAGAAGGTTATGTTAAATTTAAGGAGACAAAACTGAAAATAAATAGTATTCAGCCAAGTTGGGATGATAATAGTGTGATCATGTGTTACTGGGTGGTTGCAGTTAGTTATGGAAATATGGACCCAATTTTCCATAAGTGCATCTTGGAAATTGGGTCTCACACAGTAACTCTCATCTTCATGTTTACCCTAGTGAGCATGTTAAAGTAGGTAACTATGGGGTGAGGTGGTTACAGGGTGGTATCAGAACTCCCAGGTTAAAACACTTGGAATGAATGGGATAGGTGTGATTGTTATGCATGCATGTTAGTTATCAATATGTTAACTATGCATTCATTGTGATGGTCATTACTGTGTTCTTGTGTCGCTATGGTGTTGATGTTGAGACAATTGATATGTTTATTTCATTATATGTATACACATTTTTTGTGCTAATCCATATTTATTGTGTAGAAAAGATAGCCACACCTAAAATTTACTAAGGTATGTTTGATCATGTTTATATTTGGTTTATCTGACATGGTTTGTTTGTAGGAAGAAGATCAGATATGACAAGAAAGATGGTGGATTACAATGCATGTGACTCTCCTTATAGATCAATTAAAAAACAAAGAGATGAGTACTCTCCTAACATAGCAAGTACCTTGAGAATTTTAAAGGAAAAAATCAGAAGTTTCAAAGAAGATAATGACAAGATCATTTATTCATAGGAAAGTCTTGTGAGAGCTCAAGAAAAATAGTGTAGAGACCAATGCAATGATCTTGTAGAGTTTATCAGATTTTTAGAGACAAGGACAACCACAGATTAGTTATGGACATGAGGAAAAGAAAAATGGGGCATATGGTAGTAGGTCTCATGGAGGACATAGGTCAGACAAGGATGACACAATAATATGTGGAAGATGGATGGATACACCTGAGAGGAGAGGTAGTGGTTATGGGTCCTATTATAGTTATGGATTAGAGAGACAACATGGTCATCACTGTTATCATTCTTATAGGAAGAATGAGAAGTAGTACTGGTCAGATGAGTTCAAGAAATGCAATCCTCCTACCTTTGATGGTGAGTTGAAGAAACCAGAAGATGCAGAAGAATGGTTGCTTGGGATGAAAAAGTTATTCAAGTTGCATGATAGAACATGAAGGCCATAATAGCTATTTTTAGTCTCAAAGGGAAATAAAACATCTAGTGGGAAGATGTGAAGCATGTCAGAGGTATCAAGGCAAAGGACCTAAGTTGGCATGAATTAAAAATACTTTTCAGAAAGAAGTACTTGCCAGAGAGATACTATGACAGTATGGATAAGGAGTTCTATGAGTTGAATATGGTGTCTAGGACAGATGAAGAATATATGACTAATTTTATGGAGTTTTTGAGGTATGTACCACATCTTTAGGATGAGAAGAACAAGGTTCAAATACTCATTAGTGGATTTCCATTAGCATTTAAAGATCATATTGAGTATGATGAGCCTAAATCGTTGGATGAAGTCATTGGGAAGTTGAAGCATTGTTATGAGCAGTCTAAGCATAAGTTTGAACCTAATCAGAGTTGTAAAGGCAATGAAAATACTAAAGGAAAGTGGGATAAGAAGTGAGGAAGACCTCATGATGTAGATAACAAGGGGAACACAATTCCATATAAAAATTTCAATGTAGTTGAAAGAGGACAATGATTTCAGTCTGAGGAGTGGAACAAGGGTGATGGCAGGAAGAATTTGCAGTGTTGGACTTGTGGAAAGGATCATCACAGGGGATATTGTCTGCAAAATCGGAGTGGTAGACCTCAGATTTACAGTTCTCAGGAGGGACAAATAGTTGGGGATGTTGGATAAATCATTTCTCGGATTTATGCATAATTGGATAATAGGTAGGCTTATCATAACAAATCTATTATCGAGATGGAAGGTAATATTTGTGATAAAGTTGTTTATATTTTTATTGATACTGGATCTAATTGTATTTATGTTAGTATTGAGTTGTTGGATAAGTCTGGCTTGAATAAATAAGTTCATGCATAATATTGGTTGGTGCAATTAGATATAGGGACCAAGAAGAGAGTTCACCATTGGGTGAGATCTTGTGCATTTTAGTTGAATGGTGTGCCTACATAAACACATCTGAATGTGCTTCCATTGTGATCATAAAACATGCTTTTGGGCATGGATTGGTTGTACCTGTTAGTGTCTATGAGTCACTAGTGATCAAATGTACTCATTCCATGTGATTGATAGGATCTTAGGTCAAATTTTTATATTTTCAAATAAAATTTGATATGTTTTTTTATTTTCAAATGAGTCTTGAGTCATGTCCTAGGTATCATTACTACTCCATACATTTTCAAGGTCATCAAATGAGTGTCTTGTTCATCATTTTTTCATTAAGTCATTCACATACATACTTAAAGGGTTCAAAAATCCAAATCATGGTTAAGGTATGCATTAGGTGTCATCATTTGCTCATGTAATAAAAATCTACATGGGAGTCACGTCATCGCCATTATCACCATCATGGTAGTTAGTAATTAGGGATAAGTTTCTAAAAAAGGTATCAAAGGTACATTCAGCCCGCATGGATATGTAACCTTTCCAAACAAAGAAATCAAGTTGCAGTACATCACCTCATCAAGTCACTTCTCAAAAGGACCTGTGATGTCACACCATCACCAAATCAAAAAACCATCTTTAAAGAAATAAAAGGACCATCCAAGAATTAGAAATCTTCATTCCATACTCCAATCACACTTCTCCACCATTATGCTTCATCTCATACATCAGAACCTTGAATTTTTCATCACCAAACCATTTCCATCAAGCACGTTGTGTTTCTACATCAGCACATTGCACCTCTTGAGAACACATTGTGTTGTTTGGTTTCTAGGTTAAATAAGGCTCGCATTCTACAAGCTTCAGAGACTCTTGAGAAAGTAATTAAATCCTTTCATCACCTCTTCCAAGCAGTTATTCCTCACAAAACTGAATTGAAATCCCTCTCATATGGTTTTCGCTACGCTTTTAGATTTCATTGGTTTTTTCTTTATCTCACAAATAATTTCCATATTTTTTCTACCCCATTAACCTTGTATACTCCTATAAAACCCTCCCAACCATTTCTCATACTAATTTCCTTCATTCCACTATTTTTCCCCAAAACCCAAGCTCACGTTGCGCTTCTACTTCATTTCTGGATTTTGATTGTTTTTTTCACTTTTTTCCCTTCTTCCCTCATCCATTCAGTGAAGTTCAAATTCCAATGTTTCCCTAACACATATCCCTATATCCCCTAATTTTTTCATATTTTTCCCTAACTCATATCCTCTCCATTTCCCTCCCTAAACTAGCTGCTCTTTTTCCCCTATTTTCCAATCCTAAACCCTACCCTTCCCTCCTATCAAAGGGGTTTACTGATAAGAAAAACCAACACCATGGAAAGTGAAAATAATAAGTACAACAAGGTAGGATATGTCTCCAGATATGAGCCAACTCATGTGCAGGAGATTAATGCTTCACAATTCATCAAAAGTCATTTGAAAAGGGTTTACATTGCACATAGGTAGAATTTTGCTTCAAAATCAGTTTCTGAAGTAATGGAGATGAAAATTGAAAGAGGGTTATGTCACTCACACACGAAAGAAAAAAAAAAACTCCTTCAATTTATGCACAAGTGTTATGATTTGGGATATATGCAACAAAGTTTGAAGCCTATTTATTATTTTCCAATTTAATTTCTTGTTTTAGTCATTCTTGTGTGGCACAAATTTTGAGAATATGGGAATGTATTTCAGGAAACTAAGAAAGGTTTTTTTTCAACCCAACGTTATATACAAAAAAATCTCCATTTTTTAAAAACTTATTATGGTTAAAGTTACGTGTCTTCATATTTGAACCCTATGTTACAAAAAGCGCTGAAATCTGACTGTCCAGAAATGCAACGTGGCCATAATGCGCTTTCTCTCAAAGGCTTTAAATGAAAAATGGTAAGCATGTGCAGGTGTCTCTTGAATTTTAAATCTCAAAATCCCACTTTGTGTCTCTTTTTAGCTCATAAATTTGTAGGAAAAGGTCAAAAACCATCAATTTTTCACACTTCTTCCACTGTTTGGAGGCACACGCTACGTTTCTAGAGTAGTTGTGGCAGAATGAGTTTTGAGGTGTCTTGGAGATGAATTTTTTCTATTTTCAAGATTCAGTGATATAGAGGACATATACAGCTTTCCCACCATACCATTTTTAGCAAAAAATCCTTCGGGAAGGCCTCCAAACCACCTTCCAAACTTTCGTTACGCTTTTGCTAAATTTCGCTGCATTTTTTAGAGATTTCGCTACGCTTATGGGTTTGAGGACGTTTCTGGACACATAGAGGTCAAAGGTCGAAATTGGTCTATGTAAAAGTTGTCTTTTGATTTGTTTGATGTTTATTGAGCCTATTATGGTCATATTTGTTAAGGGATATTTTTTTTAATGTCATGAGACAAAGACTCAAACTTGTTAGCTAAAAAGGGGGAAATTGTTTCTAACTCCCCTAGAAATTAGGTTATGAGTCATTAGGTGCATTAATTAGTTGTTTTGGATCGGGTTTCGACCCATATAGGTGGAATATTGCTTATTTTTATATATGTACTCAAACTAAAGTCATTGTGAGGGTTGGATACTTGATAATCATAGTGTGGAGCTTATGTACACCATTTTACAGTGACATCAAAGACAGTTGCAGAAATATCTTGAGCTTATTATGGTATTCTTAGTGATAGTGTTTCTTATAATTTTTCTCATCAATTTGAATTTTATTTCCCCTTACAACCATATTTATGCTTTCATGTGATCATATCATTAGTTTTTAAAGCATAATTCATAAGTTTTATGCTCTTTTTTGATGATATTTTCATGTTTGTGTTCCATTTCTTCTGATGATTGAATTCATAATAACATGCTCATTTTGATCCTTCATATTTCAACCCTATACCACAATTATAGCCAAAACATGTCACTAAAAACACCTAATTTTCATCATTTTGATCCCTGCAACTGATCCTTCAAAACCCTAACCTATTTCCTAGATCTATGATCTTGATCCAGCAAACCCTAAATCAAACCCTAATGAGCTGAATATCTAGCCTAAGATCTATTTTTCTCTCTAGTCACTTAAATGGATTTAATATTAGAGAGAGCCCTATTTGATTTGGTAGGGCTAGCTACTAAGTCCAAATTTGATTTGAGGTTACCTCCTTCGGTCTCCTTTCTCAACGTTGGGAAACTAGAGGGAGTGCTAACATTTTGGCGTCGTTGTTGGGGAGAAAAGGTTAAATATTTCCTAGGAAATAAAGAGAAATATTAGCTCTAATTTCTGAGGTGAACATTGGTTAGGCACAAGAAGGTTGTGCATCTTTCACCTGGCAACTCCAGTGTCGAAGAATCCAAAATTTCAGAGGTTTCATGGTGACTCCATTGTTCAAAAACCGATAGCTTGAAGAAATTTTTGTTGAATTTACTATTTTCAATATGGATTCAATTACTAGAAGGTATGCTCCTATGAATCACACCTATATTCCCGGATTTCCAAATCATATGCCTTGTGTTGAATGGTAGAATTATTTTCCAAAATTTAAGGATGAAGAAGGCAATGATGTTTCTTTGCATTTGATTAAGTTTCATATGCACATACATAGGATAGGGGTTGAAATTCATGAATGCTGCTTGATGAATATATTTATGGAAACCTTAGAAGAAAGAGCAAGGTTTTGGTATGAGAAGTCTCCATATTCTAGTCTATGTTCTCTTGAATATTTCTACATAGAAATTTGTAAAAATTATAAACAAAACTACCCTTCTCTAGTGCTAGTAGAAAACCTTTCTGGAAACCTTGATGATCTTATTCAACATATGGGGATTAACATTCATGATAAATATTTATTGGTTGATGAGATTGAATAAGCCTTGTTTGATTTATTTTATCATCAGGAGGAAGTAGTAGAGGATAACCATGATATTCAGGAAGATCTTCAAGAGTTGGTAGTTTTCCCCTTTATTATAATTGAGGACAGGGATGAAAATAGTCATTCAGATTTCCCTTCAAATCATACATCTCTTGAATATTTATTTCAAGAAGAGACTTGTGAAAATCATGGTTTCGAAGAGGCATGCATGGACAGTTTAGAAAATAAGGTAACACTTAATGAAAGTTGTTTGCATCAGCGAGAACCTATTTTCCTTAAAATTCATAATGATGTTTTACCAGTTGAAGTGCATTAAATTTTTTATTTTAGGTAAACTCAAGCTACCTGAAGAGCTAAAATTATAGGTTTTAACTATTTTATTTGAGGATCATCGAAAATAAATGGATGGTCATAATTTTTCTAGTGAAATTTCTGGAGGTATAAAACATGGACTAATTGTCAATTGAAATTGTCCCTTGGATCATCAAGACATGAAAATCTTCCATATTTTCAAGGATCCTTTTGCTTATTTTCTCAAGTCATCAAAAGAGATGAATTTTCATGGTTTCAAGGATCCAATGGTAATAGTCATCAGTTAAAGCATTTGAGTTTTCTATGGATCATGGATTCAATTTTCATTTTGAGTTGCCAATAGATGATCCACTTCTGATTTTTCTCAAGCATAGTCAAGAAACACAGGTGTTGGATCAACTCTTTGACTGACTATACTGGAGGTTTCATATTTCTTGAATCAAACATTTTTTTTTCAGCTTAGGTTAGATTGGTAGGTACATAAATAATATCACAAGTTTAAGCATATACTTTTCAATAGTGTATAGTTTTGGTTTTCAATTTGGGTTTGATTCAGTTGCAGAATAAGTTGGTTTCCAATCATTAGGTTGTGGGGTGATGGTTGGGAGCTACCCAATGGATTAGGATGCCTAGTTCACAGTTTTCTTGACACCTCTTAAAGGAATTTTTCAAAGAAGTTCAAAGCTCGAGGAGAAGGTCGTACGACTTCTATGATCAACTGTTGTTTTCTGTTTAAATTTCAAAAGTCAAATCAACTTTTGAGTCAAGTCAAGTCAATTTTATTTTTCTCAGTTCAGTTAGTCATTTGAGTGTCAAGTCTTTTATTCTGACTCCATCGCCCAATGGATGAGGCTGCCTAGTATACGGTGTTCTTTACACCTAATAAAGGAGCTTCCATCCCCAACTAGAGCCAATGTTAGTGTCTATGAGTCACCAGTGATCAAATATACTCTTTCCATGTGATTGATAGTATCTTAGGTCAAATTGTTATATTTTCAAATAAAATTTTACATCTCTTTTTATTGTCAAATGAGTCTTGAGTCATGTCTTATGTATCATTACTACTCCCTCCATTTTCAAGGTCATAAAATGAGTGTCTCGGTCATCATTTTTTTCATTAAGTCATTCACATAAATACTTAAAGGGTTTGAAATTCCAAATCATGGTTAAGGTATGCATTAGGTGTCATCATTTTCTCATTTCATAAAAATATACATGGGAGTCATGTCATCAGAATTGTCACCATCATGGGAGTTAGTAATTAGGGATAATTTTGTCAAAAAGGTATCAAAGGTAAATTTAGGCCACATTGAGATGTAACCTTTCCAAAAAAATAAATCAAGCTACAGTACATCACCTCATCAAGTCACTTCTCAAAAGGACATGTGATGTCACACCATCACGAAAGAAAATAATAATAATTTCAAGCAATAAAAGGACCATTCAAGCATTAAAAAGCTTCATTCCATCCTCCACGAAGACTTCTACACCATTGTGCTTCATCACAGTTATCAAAACCTTGAATTTTTCGTCACCAAACCCTTTCCATCTAGCACGTTATGTTTCTGCATCAACATGTTGTGGTTTTGGAGAACACACTGAATTTTTGGTTTTGGAGGTTAAATAAGGAAACAAAAGGTTTCATTTCTCATTCTACTAGCTTAAGAGACTCTTGCGAAAGTAAGTAAAGCCTTTCATCACCTCTTTCATGGATTCATTCCTCACAAAACTTAATTGAAATCCCTCTCCTAGGGTTTTATTTCTCATTACCCTTGTATACTCCTATAAAACCCTACCCAACCATTTCTCACACTAATTTCCTTCATCCCACTATTTTTCCCCAAAAACCCAAGCCCACACTGCGCTTTTGCTGTGTTTCTGGGTTTTGACTGGTTTTTCACCTTTTTCCCTTCTTCCCTCATAAATTAAGTGAAATTACACTTCCAATGTGTCCCTAACACCTATCCCTATCTCACCTAATTTCTTCAGATTTTTCCCTAACTCCTTTCCCCTCCATTTAGGTCCCTAAACTAGCTTCTCCTTTTCCCTTGTTTTCCTATCATAAACCCTGCCCTTCCCTCCTATCAAACTAGGGTTTCCTGATAAGAAAAAAAAATTCCATGGATAGTGAAAAGAAGAAGTTCAAAAATGGAGGAAATTTCTGCAGATATGACCCAACTCATATGCAGGAGATGAATGCTTCACAATTCATCAAAAATTCATTTCAAAAGAGTTTACATTGCACACAGTGACAATTTTTCTTCAAAATCAGTTTCTGAAGTAATGGAGATGAATTTTACAAAAGTGATAGAGGTATTTGTCAATTAAACACCAAAGAACAAAAAAATCCTTCAATTTATGCACAGGTGTTATGATTTTGGAGATATGCAACAAATTTTGAAGCCTATTTATGATTTTCCAATTTAATTTCCCTTTTCAGTCATTCTTTTGTGGCACAGATTCCAAGAACATGGGAATGAATTTCAAGAAACATAGAGAGTTTTTCCTCACAACAAACTTATATATAAAAAAAAATTTCCCAGTTTTGTAAAAGGTATTATGTTTAAAGAGATATGGCTTCATCTTTGACCACTAGTTTTACAAAAAGTGTAGAAATTTGACTACCTAGAAACACGGCGTGGCCACGCTATGCTTTTTCTCAGAGGCTTCAAATGAAAAATGGAAAGCATTTCCAAGTGTCTATTAACTTTTACATCTCATAAATCTACTTTGTGTCTCTTTTCAGCTCATAAATTTGAAGGAAAAGGTAAAAAACCATCATTGTTTCACACTTCTGCCATTGTTTGGAGGCACACGCTTCGTTTTTGGAGTAGATGTGGTAGAATGTGTTTTGAGGTGTCCTAGAGATGAATTTTTTCTGGTTTAAAGCTTTAGTGATATATATGACATCTCTAGCTTTCCACCCATACTATTTTTAGCCAAAAACTCCTCCTGGAAGGCCTCCAAATCACCTTCCAAAATTTTGCTACGCTTCTGCTAAATTTCGTTGTGTTTCTAAGATATTTCATTGTGCTTTTGGGTTTGAGGACTTTTCTAGACACGTGGAGGCTGAAGGTTGAAATTGGTATATATAACAGTTGTCTCATGAGATGTTTGATGGTTAATGAGCCTATTATGGTCATCTTTTTTAAGGGATCTTGTGTTTAATGACATGAGACAAAGGCTCAAACTTGTTAGCTAAAAAAGGGTAAATTGTTTCTAACTCCCCTCGAAATTAGGTTATGAGTCATTAGGTGCATTAATTAGTTGTTTTGGATCAGGCTTCAACACATATAGGTGGAATCTTGTTTATTTTTCTATATGTACTCAAACTAAACTCATTGTTAGGGTTGGATACTTGATAATCATAGTGTGGATCTTATCTACACCATTTTACAGTCATATCAAAGAAAATTGCAAAATTATATTGTTATTCTTATGGTATGCTTATTGACAGTGTTTCTTCATAGTTTTATCATCAATTTGAATGTTTATTTCACCTTAAAACGATATTTGTGCTTTCACATGATCATCTCATTAGTTTTTAAAGCAAAATTCATAAGTTTTATGCTCTTTTTTATGAGATTTTCATGTTTATGTTCCATTTCTTCTTATGAATGAATTCATAGTCATATGCTCATTTTGATCCTTCATATAAAAATAATTAAAGTATAATTATTTTTATACTTTAATTATAAAAAGTATAATTAAAGTATAATATAATTATACTATAATTATTTTTATATTAAGGATCAAAATGAGCATATGACTATGAACTGAAAAAAATTAATATTGCCAATTAGCTGCTGCTAATTGGGATTATTACAGTCCTCCCTGCCAAAATCTTGTTTGTCCCCAAGCAACTACAAAGATGGATACTGCAAAATCTTCTCACTCTCCCAAGTGGCATCCTCATCCAGCAAATTCCTCCACCTCACCAAGTACTCCCTAACTGTCCTGCTCCTCAGGTTGTCTCTCCCTGGTGTCAATGATGGCAACCAAAATATGTCACTAAACATAACTACTTTGCCTCATTTTGATTCCTGCAACTGATCCTTCGAAACCCTAACCTATTTCCTAGATCTATGATCTTGATCTAGAAAACCCTTAATCAAACCCTAATAAGTTGAATATGTAGCCTAAGATATATTTTTCCATCTAGTCACTTCATTGGTTTTGAGATTAGAGAAAGCCCTCTCTGTTTTGGTATGGCTAACTACGAAGTCCAAATTTAGTGTGAGGTTACCTCCTTCGGTCTCCTTTCTCAGCTTTGGGAAACTGGAGGGAGTGCTAAAAATACCTTCACAAGACTAAGGTACATTTCTATGATAAGGATATTGAGTTCTAGGATGATGATGGAGAGACAAGAATCTTATAGGGTAATAGAAAACCTACATCATTGATAATGCTTACAACTATGCATGCAAAGGACAGTTGTGAGAAAGGATGTGTATTTTTTGCAGTTCATATTTCTAGTGAAAAAGGGAAGGATGTTGAGGATGTTGAAGTCTTGAAAAGGTATCTGATTTTCAGCAGTTTCAGGATGAGTTTCCAACAAAGATTTCATATTTACCGCATCATATGGAAGTGGACTTTTCTATTGAGTTGATTTCAAGAGAAACACCAACATCTAAGGCACCGTATAGGATGAGCACTCCAGAATTAGGGGAACTGAAGTTGAAAATTAATGAAATGATTGATAAGGGATACATTAGGACAACTGTATCACCTTGGGGTGCACGAGTATTGTTTTTGAATAAGAAGAATGATACTCTCAAATTATTTATTGATTATAGGCAGTTAAACAAGGTGACGATCAAGAACATGTATCCTTTTCCATGGATTGATTATTTGTTTGATAAAATGAAGGGAGGAATAGTTTTCTCAAAGATTGAATTGAGATAAGGATATCATTAGGTATGCATAAAATAATAGGACATGTACAAAACCACATTCCGTGCCAGGTATGGGCATTATGAATTTGTAGTAATTCCTTTACGTCTTACTAATGCTCCAACTACTTTCATGTGTTTGATGAATAATGTGTTGCATCCTTATTTTGCCAAGTTTGTGATAGTATTCATTGATGGCATATTGATATATTCTAAGAATGATGAAGAGTAAGTATAACACCTAGAAGTAGTGTTAAATTTTTTTATAGAGCATTAGTCGTATGCCAAGCTTAGTAAGTGTAGTTTATTTCAGACAAAAGTTAATTAATTGAGACATGTTTTTTTCAAGGAAGGTATAATAGTGGACCTGGAAAATATTAAAGCTATCGTGGAGTGGGAAACTCCTAGAAATGTGGATGAGGTTCGATCATTCATGGGATTAACAGGTTATTACCGGAGGTTCATCAGGAACTTATCTCGAATTTACTATCCTATTACATATTTGTAGAGGAAAGGAAAGAATTTTAAATGGACCAAGGAAAGTGCATCTAGTTTTTAGTAGTTGAAGAAATTTCTTACAAATACTCTAGTTTTGAAGATTGTAGATCCTGACAAAGAGTTTGTGGTATGTAAAGATTCTTGTAAGAAGGGACCTAGTGGAGTCTTAATGTAGGAAGGATAGATGGTATGTTATGACTTAAGAAATTTGAATGAGCACGAGTATAACTATGTGACTCATAATCTTGAGTTGACATCTATCGTTTATGCGTTGAAGATGTGGAGAAATTATCTTCTTGGAAGATAATCTATTCTAATGAGTGATCGTAGTGGGATGAGATACTTACTTGAAAAACATAATTTCAATTCCAAGAAAGCTAGATGGTTGGCTACTCTCATTGAGTTTGATTTTGAGATCAGGTACCTAAAGGGAAAGGAGAACATGGTTGTAGATGATATTAGTAGAAGAGTATAGGTGAATCACATTGCAGCAGTGAGTTATTATGTGTCAGGATTGCAACAACATATATTGCAGGCATGGAAGCATGCTGAAATTTATCAGCAATTGAGGCAAAATATACAAACACAGGATGAAGGTAATAAGGATTAGAAGTATCATCTCATGACAGATGGTTTGGCTAGATTCAGGAACAAGTTTTATGTACCCGATGAGAGTGATCTCATGAAGCTTTATGTCAAGCCATATTTAGGTCACCTGGGATATCATAAGACCCTTACAACAGTTAATAAGTTCTATAATTGGCCAAAATTGAATAAATATGTGGCTAAGTTTGTTGTGAAATAGACTATCAGCAAGTAAAGCTAGAGTGTAAGCATCCAGGTGGTTTATTGCAGCCAATTCTGATTCCAAAGTGGAAATGTGAGGTCATATCCATGAACTTCATTACAGGTTTTATGAGGACATCAAGATAACATGATTTGATAGTGGTTTTGGTTGATAGGTTAAGTAAGGTAGCCCATTTTATTTCAGTTAAGTCTACTAACTTAGCTAGTGACATAGCTCATATTTTCATCAAAGAGATAGTGAGGTTGCATGACGTTCCTAAGGAGATTGTATCAGGCAGAGATTCCAAGTTCACTTCCAAGTTTTGGAAGGAAATGATTGCATGTTTGGGGACAATGTTGGATTTCAGTACAACTGATCATCAACACAGAGATGGACAGAGAGAGATGGTTGATAGGATTCTTAGGAACATGTTGAGGATGTACGTCATGCATCAACAAAAAAAGTGGGAAGAGTTTCTTCCATTGGTAGTGTTTGCATACAATAATGGGTATCAAGAGTCCTTGAGAATGAGTCTGTTTGAGGAACATTATGGGCAAAGTTGTAATACTCCCATCAGTTAGAGTGATCCAGTGAACATGGTATTTATTGGACCATATATGTTGGCAGAGATGGAACAAGAAATGAAAGTTATTAAAATGAATTTTAAGGAAACACAGGACAGGAAGAAGAGTTATGTATATCAACAATAGATCATTTTAGGAGTTTCAAGTTGTGGAGCATGTGTACTTGTGCATCAAGCCCAAGAGGAGATCCTTGAGGACTGTATCATGTGCCAATCTGGAACCCCAGTATTATGGGCCTTTCGAGATGCTTGAGAGGATTGGACCAATGGCATAACAACTTGCAATGACTCTAATAGTGAAATTCCATGATTTTTTCCATGTTTCATTGCTTAAGAAGTATATCTTCTATGTTGATCATGTGTTTGACTGGTCTGAATTGCAAGTGGAACCAGAGGGATAATTCTAGCCAAAACGACAATGCATATTGCAGTGGAAACAACTCATGCTCCAGAATAGAGAAATCAGGCAAGTTAAATTGCAATGTAATAACTTTGGGCCTGGTGAAGTTACATGGGAGATGAATGATTAGATGTGAGCTATGTATCCTTTTCTACTCGCTAGTTGAGAAGATGTATTTTGATATATGTTTTTATGTTGTGTTTTGGTTATGTCTATGCATATGTATATCTATGTAAATAATGCATCGAGTTGTGTTATAAATCTCCAATAAGCGGTCTGATTTTCATGATATGATTGGTTATGTCAAGTTGTGTTATAAAGCACCATGAGTAGCATGTGTTTTGTTGGTTTATAAGTGTCATTTAACACCGAGGATGGTGTTCCCCCAAGGGGGAGGTGTTTGTAACAACCCCTGGTTGATTTCCTATGTAAATAAAAATAAAATCAAGGTCATGAGACAGATATTCCAGGCAAAATGTTGGGAAAAAAACTTTAGTGGGTATCACTAGTGATTAATTAATGGCTATGGAAATTTTCAAAGGCATTGAAAAAGGTAAAGAGGAAATAATTTACATTTTAATTATGAAAATAAAAGGAAATAGGAGAAAAGGGAGATGAAAGGTCACATATTTTCATGAGAGGAAAATTGAAGGGAAAATGAAGGAAAATGAAGATAATGGAGGCCTCAATGATAAAAAGGCTTTTGAGGATCAGTTGACAACCTTTTTTTAGTTCAGTTTTGGAGCTCTCTTCTATTCCCTCATTCTCTCATATTCTTGCACACTTAGAGCATTCCTAGATCATTCTTGGAGCACTCTACTATTCACTTAGATTTGGAGAAAGAAGGAAAAGGAAAAGGAAAACATGAAAGCATAAGGGAACAATTGGATCAACTGCTACAACTAGATTGCTTTGTGGGTAACATGTTGCATGTGTTTTTTTCTTGCCGATTTATGGATGCATGGTGTATACATGTGATTATTTTGTTATGTGCTATCATTGACATGGATGATTTCCTAGATTAACAGTGTTTTTAGCCTTTCCTTTCCATTTCTTGGATATCCATGATGTTGTGGGTTTTCGCATTTGGTTGTTTTCTATTTGGTGCTCATAATTCCTTATGGTTTTGGGCTGGAACAATTGCTTTGGAAGCCCTGGAACAACTTGGGTTGAGTTACTAGTCTTAGAGCCTAGGTTGGGACAAATTCTTTCGAGCCCTTGGTGGGTTGAGTTACTAGTCCTTGGAGCCGGGTTAAACAAATGATATGGAGCCCTAAAAGGATGTGGGTTGAGTTACTAGTTCCTGGAGCCCTGGAAAACTTGGGTAGAGACCGATCTAGTTGGTGTTAGTGATGTTCGACCATGAGGTGGAATCACTAGTTGAGGGTTGAGGTGGTTTAGCCTATAGAATCCCTGGTTTGGTTTTGTTTGGTTTATTCCATGAGATCCGACATTCATGCTTGGAATATGACATAGGGATGATTGGATAAAGAGAGATTTGGTTCATCTCAATAAGTGGTTGGGTGGTACGTAGAAGTCCCTGACTTGGCTGGTATTTTCATATTTTAATCAGATATATTCTTCTATTGTAATTCATGAATATTTTTAGTGATTAAGTTGGTGATATTATGGTTGAGTTTCCACCGGGTTCCTATGATGGTTATTTTTTGGTTACATGATGTATATTATTTATGGCTCCTGTCATGAATGGTTTAGCTATTGAATGGTTGATGAGTGTATCAACTAATAAGTGTTACTGCATCTATGTGAAAAGGGAATAGGTCCCTCTTGGTTATTCTCAGATGAATATCAGACTATTATGATCATATATTTATTCATGACCTATAGCTTACATGTTTTCCATGTGTTTGAAGAAAAGCATAGTATGTTATGTTTAGTCTAGGTCAAGTTTTGAGTTGAGATTGAATGCTTATCTTTGTCATTGTGTAAATTATAATTCCCTGGTGATATTATTGAATTAATTAACATATTTTTATTTATATCCTACATGTACTATGTACACAAAGTGTTTGTATTAATGGGTAATTCATACCTCTAACTTCCTGGGGTCGTATTTTGTCATATGCTCTTCTTTAGACTATGATAATACCTCGTTTCGAAGATGTCGATGAGGAGGAAAAAAAAAGATAAATAAAATAGTCATCCATTTTTCATGTCTCTCCATTTTCCCTAAAAATGTGTTTTAGGCCCTCAAAACGACCACAAAATTTTAGAACCCAAAAAAACAGCCAAAATTAGAAAATTATATTAAATTTAAGGAGACGAAACTGAAAAAGAAATAGTGTTAGGTCAAGTTTGGATGATAACAGTGTGATCATAAGTCACTAGGTGGTTTCAGTAATTTGTGGACATATGGACCCAATGTTTCGTAATTTAATCTTGGAAATGGGGTCTCGCATCATAACTCTCCTCTTAATGTTTACCCTAGTGAGCAAGTTAAAGTGGGTAAATATGGGGAGAGGTGGCTACAGTATTATTCTTCGTAAAATTAGTTTCTAGTTTTTACTTATAAGTGACAACTAATACAACTTAGCTCTTTACATACTGTAGTGTGCTCCAAAGTTTATGAACACTGGATTGATCTAAAAATCATGACCTAGTTTATATCTCTAGGTTATACTCACACCAAGTACCTTCCTTCTTTAATACTATGAGAATTGGTGATGTGTAAGAGATATTGTTTATAATTATCTCCTACAAAAATTCCTTAATGATAATTTCAATTTCATTTTTCTATGCAAACGGGTGTTGATAAGGATTTACATTAGGTGTTTGACTACTAGGAATGAAGGGAATACCATGGTGTGACAACCCTTTTTCTAATACCTCTTGTAAATATTACTATGAGTTATAATTCATGTAAATAATGTGGAAATGTAACACATTGACTCGATGAGGGAAGTGGACACATATTTAGAGGACTAAGGAGGAGGAGTTTCTAATAAACTGTAAGTCAATGTATTTATTTCACAACCTATCTCCTTGATAGATTTATGGCACTGCTGGTGCAACATTTAATTGAGGGAATGGGCTCCCTGAGTAAAGGAAGAGCATGTAGTCTCAGTTCTTGTAGAGACATGGGTTTGGTCAACATGCATGGAAAAATATGGTAGGATAAGCCTGATGGGAGACAAGAGGGAGAGACAAAGACAACCAGGAATTATGGACATATTCATTCATTCATTCACAAGCGAACAAACTGGGAGTGAGTTGAGCCAGAGAGAGAGATGGGAAAGATAGAACCTGATAAAGCCTTTCCTTTGGTTTTGGATGGTGTTTTCTAAGGGATGTGAGTGTGCTTATGTATTTATTGGCCAAAGAGGGTTCAATGGAGTTGTGAAACTTAGGTGCTAGTTCCGCTGATAAACCATTGAAGTACTTGCTCAAATAGATAATAAGCACATGGGTAGTGGATAGCCTTAGAGCTAATAAAACATTGGGATACCAGATGGGGTTCATAAACTACTTGAAAAACTGAGACACCTAAGAATTATTTTAAAGCTCTGATAAAACCTTAGGTGGCTTATCTTGGAACTAATAAACCAATAAGGTACTTGCTTAGTAAGTTGATAAATATCCAAGAAGTGGACTCTTTACTGATGCAATACCAATCTAGCTAATAAAACTCCCTTTATATATATATACACATATATTCATTCTTCTAAAACTAAGATGAAAATAATCGAGCCTTATATGAACCCTTGGGGCCAATGTTATACTGTACAAAGAGTCATTGTAGTTTTATAACTAGGGGGTTGTTGAGAAATCACCTGAGAAATGGAATATGCTTCTTACCATATGTTGATTGGTTTTTTATGAGAGAAATCCTAAGAAATTACCTCCTCAAACTGTAATTCTAGCTCTTGGGTGGTCATTTGAGAGAAACATTGTAGTGTATCTGGCCCATGATTAGGTGTAGAGTTGAAGTCCCTCCTTCAGTTCAATTCATTAAGCTATATAGATAAGAGTATCTACTTTTACTTATGTTTCATTATGAATATTTAATGGTATTGTTATGGGTTATAATAATGAATGTATTTGTATTTCTTATGGAGGAATATTGTTATTCCTGGTTTCTTTCAATGAGATGCATGTGTGTTTGTTCTCATCGTTTGAGAGGTATTTTCATATCCTAGGGACTACTAATAATATCTAGAATGCATTTCTATTTACCTAATATGTATGGTTGCTACTGAGTTCAACTAATTATCACTAGGTGTGATATTATTTTTGATATGCACGAATATCATGGATAATTGTTATTTATAGACTAGTGGAAGTCTATGCTTGATGTGTATGTGCCATACTATATCATTGAATATGATAGTTCTTGTTGTAGACATGTTGAAATTTTATTTCTCTTCTACAATTGTGTTGAACACTTGAAGAATTGACATGGAAATGAGGGATTTATCCATGTTATATTAATGGTGTTGAGAATTGTTTGTCACCATTGATTACTTCGTAACACATTGGGGTCCTTAAGACTCTAAGTCTGGTCGTTGTTGAGAAATTAACTCTATTACTACTTACAAGAAGTCAAAGCCATAGAGGTTGAAGAATGTACATTTGTTACCATATATATTTATGTCCTAGGGAATGGAGATGTGCCTCCATGGGACAAAAGTTAACGTCAGCTGTTTGATTCATTTATGTCCTCGGGAACAAATATGTGCCAATGTGGGATGGGAACTTGGTATTGTGGGTAAAAGCTATGAATTAGTGGGAGCACAGAATGGAAAATTTCCCATTACTGGTTGTAGATATTCATGTCGCACCACACCAAGGTCATGGAAGAACTTCGGGATAAATTGGGCACGATTGATAGAGAGCACGGGATGGAGAAATGTCCAGGGCATGATTGATAGAGAGCATGGGATGGAGAAATTTCCATCACCTACCACCAAAATTTTTTGTTGTGCCATGGAGGAAATACTATGGTAACAACTCCCATCAGTGTATTGGCACTATTGATGGAGGTTTAGAAAAAATGTCTCTCCATCGTTAAACAAGAAGGTGTGGTTATACATGGTGGTCCGAGACTTGGTGGGGACGAGGGCTTAATTTGAGGTGGTAAATTCCATGTATGACATGAACAACATGTACTTGTGGCATGGAAAGTCTGAAAACGTGGCACAATGTGACACATGGAAGGAATTTATTGTCCCTTTGCATGGCCAATTTTCTAATTTTTGGATGAAACATGGCACCACTAAAGGATGCCACATGGTGGATTGACATCACCCTAACGCTAACATGATGCTAACAGGATACTATAGAATAAAGTGATGTGGATATTAATATGACATGGCATTAAATAACACACACCAATGGTTTTTGGTGCCACCTGACATTAGGTGTGACGTGTTCCTGATGAGGTAGCACATATGGTTTAAAGTCACATCACCATGGAGATTGGGACCATGAGAATGTACAAAATACACATAGATTCAAATGATCTTGTGATAGACTAAAAAAAATACTGAATCTATTTCTAAAAATTTGCGGAAACAAAATACGATCGCACAATCACATGAAAAAGAAAAGAAATATCAATTTCACAACACAATTATGTATATTTGGAAAGCCTCAACAAAAAATCATGATTTATGTATATTGCATAAAGTCAAGAATAGGAAACAATACAATGATATTTCCCTTCCTGAGAAATCTCTACATTATCTCTGACTATCTCACTCTGATCCCAACAAGAATGGTATGATACTTAACCAATTTCTTGCCTCTGGGTTGCTCAACCTTGCTTATAAATTATTGGAGGAATTGAGCCCCTATTAATTAGGAAATTCCCAAGAATTGATTTCGCAATTCATCTAAGGCGTCCTGCTGACCTGATACATGACATGTACAATTTTTTAACTATACAATTGATAGTTCTCTTCCCTTTAACTCCAATCTCAACTAGGCCTTACTTAAAACTGACATGGAGCAAATATTTATAGCGAATTATCATTTATGTGATTGATCACTGCATGTGAATTAAATCAGATTTAGTTCACTAGACCTATCCCTAGCTCATCCATCAGGTAGAACTAGTTAAACTGATTTTAACTCAAATAATTGAGTTAACTAATTACAAGTCAAAATAAACTGTAACCAGACACCCTAAAACTTAGAGAGGATTTTAAATGTCTCCAGTTTGACCCCCAACTTGAATTGACTGAGCTAACTAAGTCTTCTTAACTCACTTAACTCGCAAAAGCTTTCATGTGACGTGGAATCACAATTTCCTTCTAAATTAATTAAGGGAAAATTAAATTAAAATCCCTTCTTGTTTCCAATTTCAATGATCCCTCTCAAAAAGAAAGGGATTGTCTTCTACCTTGATCCTGCCTCCGTGGAACTTGAATTTTCTTCTTGACAGTGCCATCATCAATATGTTTTCATCCTGCTCCTCCATGGGAATATACTCTAATGACATAATCCACCTTTTCACACAAACTCTAATATGATGATACTAGATATAAATATGCTTGGACCTATCATGAAAAATTATATTAACTGAGAGTTTGATGAAACTATGGTTATTACAATAAATCACCATCGGATCTATGTGTTGATCAGAAAAAATAGCAAGTATCTTCCTCATCCATATGGCCTCACATACTGCCTCACTGGCTGCCATGTATTCTGCCTCTGCTGAAGTGAGTGCAATTGATCTCTATTTCCCATTGTACCAATAAATTTATACTCTGAAGATGCCCCTTGATGTGCTCTTCCTATTGGATGGACTCCCTACCCAATCTGTATCCGTGAAGCCTTGAAGCTTCACTCCCTCTGTCTGTCTATACCATAGCCCAAACTCTGTAGTGCCTCTGAGGTATCTCAAAACATGCTTGCCTACCTTCCAAAAGAGCTCGGTGAGCTTAACCATATCTTGATTAAGTTGGTTAACCACATAGAATATGTTTGGTCGTGTGTTCACCAAGTACATGAGTGAACCTACAAGCTTCTTGTAGAAAGTAGCATCTACTATGCAACATACTCCTTCCTCTAGTTTTCTGCTAGGGGAGTCTCCATGCATTTGATGCCCTCCATGTGGAACTTCCTGAAAATATCATTGGAATACTTTCCCTGAGATACAAATAGCTCCCCATATATTTTCCAAATTTCCAATCCCAAGAAATAGTACAATATCCCCATGTCCTTCATCTCAAATTCTCTTGCAAGATCCTCTTTGTAATATTTGATGAGCTTCTCATCACCTGTCAATATCAAAATATCGACATAAAGTAAAATGATCAAAATTTTACCTTCTACCACAATATGGTAAAGGTTTTCATCTTCTTCACTCTTGGTGAATCCCAACTCAGTGTAGTTGTTGATCCTCGTGTATGAAGCATGAGGTGCTTGCTTCAGCCCATACAGTTCTCTCTTGAGTATGCACACATGCAAATCTCTATCTAAGGTCTCAAAACCTTCTGGTTACTCGATGTACACCTCTTCCCTAATCAATCTGTTGAGGAAATTTTTATTTCCATCCATCTGATGTATCTGACATCCCATCTGCGCTGAAAGCAAAAGGATGGATCTTATTGATGAGTACCTTGTGACTCATGAAAAGGTCTCATCATAATAAATCCCCTCCACTTGAGAAAACCCTTTGACCACAAACTTGGCCTTGTTCTTCTCCACACTCCCATGTGCTTCCTTCTTCACCTTGTGGATCCACCTGGACCCTAAAAATGACATCCCCTATGGTCTTGGGACAACTTCCCATGCACTATTTCTGATAATGGATGCATACTCCTCAACCATGTTATCAACCCAAATTGGTTGTTGCACTTATTCCTCAAAAGAGGATGGCTCTATCTCTACAACTTCACTCACAAGAGCCATGTAGCCAGTGTACTTATCTGGGTACATTCTCTACCTATGTTGTGATGTGGGTGCTCCCATATTCTCTCTATAATCAAGCATTAACCTGTCAGCCTCTCTGGTGCACTTACTTTTGTCTTAGGATGTCACTGCATGAGTGTGTGCTTCCACTCTCTGCACCTATGCTTGTGGCTACTCCACATATAGAGGTTCTTCTTTTGGAGCTAAGAGCTCCTCAAATGCATGCAACTGAATCTCCCTCTCAAGGGAAATTCACATGGACTTCTCTTCATCAAATTTCACATCTCTTCTAACCACCATCATCTTGTGTGCTAGGAAGTACAACCGATACTTGTGAGTTATTTCAATGTAGCCCACAAATATCTCCAACTCAGCTATTGGATCTGTTAGCACCCGAATTGGACCCCAGGCTGAAAAAGGGCAAAACAGGGTAACATCTAAACCACGCTCAGCCATGTAGCTAGCCCTACAAGGACAGAAGAGGGCTCTCTCTGTGAAAGGATATTCAACGAAATACAATAATGAAACTGATATTAGGCTAGGTAAAATGATGGAAAATGTTTTAAATGAAAGAATAAATTTTTCAGGGATATGTGGGACAAAATGGGACAGTTTGAATCTGGGGAATTAAATCAGAGATACAAGGTATTCATGGGGCAAGGTAGGCAGGAAATTTTAGCGATTAATTTTAATTAAAGATGGAATGGAAAGACTGGTGAGGAGCTGAAAAGGGCATGGAAGATGGATCCTTTTCAAACATAAGAAAAACACAAAATATGAATGATTTCCCAAGGCAGGGCATAAAAATGGATCCTACCTTTCTATCTTGAAAGCATTCAACAAGAAATGTTTATGGATGAAAGGTGAAACATAAAAAATTTACATATGAAACAAAGGAGAAAGAAAAATGCTAAAACTCACACCACATGGATCCCACAAATCAGAGCTGAATCTCTTATTAATTCCCTGTTAAACTGTACAAAGGAGCGCAGAGCGTTCTTCCACACTATTCCCCTACTTCTGAGTTATAGACCCTTTACAAATGATTTACAATTACATTAAATAGGCTGAAATGTGGGAACATAGATCCACAGAAAAAGGGAGCTGTTATAACAATTGAAGAACTAAAAACTAATCATAGAAAAGAAATACAAAAATCTGCCTGTAAAAATAAGAGACAGCAATACATTTGACCATTTGGGCAGATTTCAGAATTTCGCTGTTGAATGATAAATAGGAAATTTGAGGAGCAAATCCCTATCTCTGTGTTGCTGTAGAAATCTCTATTTTATTTTAGCTCTTGGCTAGTTGACTATTGCTTTCCATTATTCGTTTGAAGAAAACTGACTTTTAATAATAGGCCTTTGAAATAACATAAAATGAATTTATGCTTTAGTGAAGGGAGAAAAATGATTTGGGATAAAAGGAATGAAGGGAAAGGGAGTGGGGTCCGCATTGCAATTGCAATCGGAATCACTGGGATACAATATATAAGAAAACCTTTCAAAATACACATTTGCGATGGTGTCATCGCAATCAGAATCGGAGCAGGACAGGGAGCAGATGTATGAGGCAAAACCTCCAATGCAATTGGCATAAGTTCGATGGGTAATCAACAATAGAGCGGGGAAATCCTTTGTAAATAAATAAAAATGGTTTTTCATTTTATACAAAGGGACGAATGAATTTTTTATTAAAATGGTAGAGGAATTTTATGGTGGGACTGGGGTCAAAATAATCGCAATCAGAATTCGGGAATTGGGGTGGGCTTATGGCAATATGGATTTTCTCCAATGCGATGGGATTAAACAGTGGGAAATCCTTTATAAAACGAATTAATATGAAATTCCGGTTTTTACAAAGGAAAAGGCTTGTTTTATATTTATAAATGGGCGGAAGATTATGGTGGGATTGGGGTCAATCGACACCGGGGATCGAAGGAAAGCAGGGTAGGGTGCAATATAAATAATGCCGATGCCGATTTTGCACGATGGCTTGTAGGTCGTCCGATCGTTGGACATATCGATGGCAGCGGCGTAATCGGAGGTTTGCCATCGGGGATATGTGATCGGGGAGGGGCTCTTGGAAAACATCGATGAGGATGTTCCGATTGGTCGTGGGCCGTCAAATTGAATGCTAAGATCGACGGTGGGGATGTTTTCTAGGGGGTTTAATCGGGGGGATATACAATCGGGAGTCTCAATAGAATCGCATCGAAAGTTTGGCAAAGGGCCAATCGGGGCGCTCCTTTAGAATGTTGCGATTGCGATGGGAAGGTCGGCGAGGTTTATATGATATAAACCTTTATGTTTTATTATAAGTTTTATAAGGCATGGAGGGGAAGTGGTTTGGGAACAATGGGGGGCAGTACTTATAGTATGAAACTTTGGTTTTTATTATAAAGTTTCACGGTATGAAGGGGAAGTGGTTAAAAAATATAAGTCGCATATGTATTTAAATGATTTATAATGCGATTTTGTAAATCGGAAGGGGAAAAATGGTTTTATTAAAGAAAATACAAAACTTTAATAAAATAAAATTTAGGGAAAGAGGGAAAAGGGGGAAGGGTTAGGGTATAGAGGACTTTTTACTTCACTTAGGCATAAATTTCAATCTAGAAGTCAGTTTTGAGAGTGTAGTATACCGTTGGAAAGATATTTCCAGGCTCCTTCTGTTGAATCTACTTAGAACATGATTTGATGTTGAAAATGCTGCGGAAAAATTCTTTGAAGGCAGGGTGATGACTTTGATTTTATTGACTTCCTCATGACCTTGCTGATATTTATTGACACTTGACTCATTAATTTGACCATGATGAGATCCTAGAACCTAATGAGACCCATCTTATGACCTACTGACATGGCTTACAAAGTAAAAGTAACTCATGACTAAAGACCATAGAGAGGAGAATCAACAAGTTTCACATGAGGGAAAACTGATGAGAAATCACTACCATCAATGAATCCATGACCTAGCAGAATGGTGAAATTTATTGGTATGGGACTCCTAATATGCAAATGCAAAAGAGCAGTTTTGATCACTGATGGCAGTATGACTATACTGACACTAACATTGGCTCCAATGGGGATGGTAGCTCCTTGGAGGTGCCAAGAAAACCGTAGACCAAGTAGCCTTATCCATTGGGCATGGAGTCAATAGCTGAAACCAACTAAATACTAAAGAAACTTGACTCAACAACTAACTCAAAGGTGACTCAAAACTAACCTAGAAAAAACTTAACATTTGAAGCTTGATGGCAGTACATGACCAAGACTTGAGGGTTTCAAATCCTGATGATAACCACATGTGTTTCTTACAAGACAATGTACCATCAGGTTATATCAAAATGCCAATGTAACCAATCAAGCAAATGCCTCCTTTCTTGATTCTCCTGATCAGATGCTCTGGACAACAATAGATACTCATAATTGGGCATCCAAAAGCATAGTTGACCATGATCTCCTTCATCACTGAATACTACAATAACTACCTTCACTGCTAACTGCAATAGATTTGCCAATGGATCCTGAAAAACATGAAGATTTACCTCCTGCTGAAGAGACAAGGTGTCTTTTTCTCTTGATTCTGATCTCTCTTCATAATTTACTTTAGTAGGAGTGTTTTCCTGGTCTTCAAAAAATTTTGAACAAGTAGGTGACCAGATTTCCTCTTGAAAAAACATTTCAAAACATGAAACATAGGAAGAAGGATCTGAATGGCAGTTCTAAATGCTCTGGTCTTATGTATATTTTTGATCATCTTCATATGATATGACAACTAGATTATCATATTTCTTATTACATTCATCAATCATAAGAAAAGAAACTTTAGATGGTTCTTGAAATCCAAAACCGATATTTCTATCATTTACCAAAAATTCATCCAAAGAAACTTTTTTACCTATTTGAACACAGACCTCATTTTCTTTTTCATAGAGGGAATGAATTACCTCCTTATGGATACTTTGCTCTGATGAGATGAGAGCATTCAGGTCTATAACTCTGTTTTCTTCATTTGAGGTGACCTCAACAATATAACTCTCCTTCATGAGATCTGGAACAACATGTTCTTCCTCATCACATTTTAAATCTAGATCTGGTTTAACTTTATCACTATGTGAGATAGGAACATCATTTTCCTATATCTCATCTTTTATTTCAATCAGATCTGAAATCAAACCTTGTCTTCCATCATTTTCAACTATACAAAGGTCTTCAGCCTGCTGATCTCGATAAGTATCCTCTAAGATTTCCGTATGCTGCTCAAATGGATTTTCATATAGTGCTTCCATGATTTCTTTGTCCATGAATTCATCATCTCCGTAAAAATCCTCAAGATTTTCAATGAAAGTATTAAAATGTTTGCAACAATTCTGCACTAATATTAAGGATGGACAAGATTCTGTGTACCTTTCAAAGAACATGGTATGAAAATATTTTAAACAATAAATACAAGCAAGTGGCAAAATTTCGTACCAAGATCGGGCTTCATCTTCTAGAGTAGCCATGAACATCTTCATAAATCAATCTTTAGGAAAATCAATCTTTAATTTATGCATATGGATGTGAAGTCTCACTAGATGAAGAGCAGCATCATTACCTTTCACATTTTTGAACATAGGCAAATTTCTTTGCTAATCTACCTTAGCCATTTTGTTTGGGAAACCTGGAATGTGATCTCGGCTCATGGGAGCATACCTTCTTGCAACACTTTCCATCTTAAATCTACTGATCTTCTTGCAGTAATGGAGTCACCATGAAGTGTTGATTACTGGATCTTTCAGTGAATGGAGTCGCCAGGTGAATGATTCAGCCTTCATATGTATCCGACTATTGTTCACCATCAACAATCAGATCTAAACTTTTGTCATTTTTTACCGGGGATAATATATTGTTAAAGCGCTGTTGGAAAATAATATAATTACAGCCACTTATTTCATAGTCATAATATATTTCTGCTATTAGAGTATAAAGTCAGATCACCCCAGTAAATTTTTTCTTGTAAATTCCTTGGCTCTGGAAGATGAGTTTCAGAGTCTTATAGGCTGAGCGTGGTTTAGTTGTTACCCTGTTTTTCCCTTTTCAGCCTGGGGTCCAATTCGGGTGCTAACAGGCTCTAGGTTCTCCTTGGCATATTTGGTCACATGGAAATAAACTGATGAACCAAAGATTTTAAAATGTGACACATCTAGTCTCTTACCTAAAAAAACTTCCTCTGGTGTACTCATCCCAAGTATCTAATTAATACTTTTGTTCTCAAAAAATAATTTTGTGTTGCATGCTTCCACCCACAGATGCAACGATAGGTTGTAATCATGTAAAATCTCTCATGTTGCTCCCACAATAGTTATGTTCTTCCTTTATGAAAACCTATTATATTGTGGGTTATGAGGTGCTATAAATTCCCTTCGAATTCCTTCTGAAGCACAGAATTTCTTGAATTCGTTAGAGACATATTCTCCACCATTGTCTCTCCTCAGAGCCTTGACCTTATTACCTATATCTTTCTCGACAAGTGCCTTGAACTCACAAAACTTGGAGAATGTATGATATTTATTATACATGAATAAAATCTAACACTTGCGTGAAAAATCATCTACAAAAATCACATAATACCTTTGTTTTTCTGTGGAAGTTGTCGAGAACACTCCACACACATTTGAGTGAACACTATCAAGGATCTCCTTTTCTTGTCTTTCATTATCGTGAAAGTTGGCTTTGGTATAATTCCCAAATGTAAACCCTTTGCATGTATCTCGCTATTCAATTGAACCCTTTGGAAGTCCTGTATAAATCTGCTACATGATCTTCAAAGTGCCATGGTGTAGATGGCCCAAACTTATATTCCATAACTCATCGATGTCTCGTCTCTCCACCTTCTCTGCTTTTATGCTCAAGGCAACACAATATTATACATCAAATTTTTAGAGGTTCTTTACTCAAACCCCAATATTATTCACCTACCCCATGTCTTTGTGGCAAAGGAACACCTTTCCTTTGCTAAATATCACACCATAGCCACAATCTTCCAATAGAGAAACATAAACCAAATTATTCTTTAAACCAAGAACATACATGATATATTTTAATGTGAGAGGAGTACCTAACTCCCTCTGAAAGGTAACTATACCTATTTCGGTAGCGCTATACCTCCCGTCATCTCCCATATCGATATGCATCTCAAGATCCTTCTCCTCCAAGTTACAAAAGAATTTTTTGTTGTCGGTCATATCAAATGAAGCTCCATTATATAAGTACTACACAAAACCCAACAATGATGACAGCATGCATGCGATTAGGGTGAAATCCAACTTGAGCTATGAAGAAATTGCTTCACCTTCCACTCCTCCCGAGGGCTTCTTGTCAATCTTCATGTGTGGACACTTTTTAACATAGTTTCCAAGCTCATGGCAATGAATTTTTTTTACCTTTGACAAGTATCGCTTCTTGCCCACCTGAATGGAATCTAATTTTGAATGGGATGCCTTCCCTTTCTCTTTCTTCGCCTTTCCATCCAAGGAACAATTCTCCTCGTCATAAGTCTTTGATGAGGGTGCTCCATTGAATCTCTTATTATACCAAGTCAGACCAAAATCGCTCCCACTCTAGTAGCTTTTCCCTCCCATTCACCGAGTCCTAGTAGCTATGCTAGCTCTTTGGAAGTCCTAGAAGTGCTAGGATCACTAAATCATCTTGGGAAAATTTCACACAAACACTTTCAAGCTCATCTCGACATTGCATGAACTTTGTCAAGTATTTTGGTATTGTGTCTCCCTTCCCCATCTTGATCTTTATGAGCTTTCCCTTCAGCGATAGCTTCTTGTGATCACTAATATTATGAAATATATATGTTAAGGCCTTCCACATAGAATATGGAGTTTCATTTCCATGGAGGATTGAGACAATATTATCTCAAACTTCTTCCAACGGAATCCTTCTCGCCTTTGCTACATTCTTCTTCCATGCATCAAGAAGTTGAGCATATGTTGCTACAGGCTAGGGAATATAATTGTCTATGAATTCCTTCAGTCCTTTATCCTCCAAAAATACCTCCATCCTGTCCTTCCATCCTATGTAGTTTGAATTACCTTCAAGGCGATATTCGAGTCTCAATCCAAAAAAATACATCCTGATCTATTGTTGGTCCTCATGAAGAATAAATCTTCAAATTCGATTCACATATTCAAAAGAAACTTTGGTTCTTCTATTCTATAGTGATTCCTCCTCTGATACCATCTAGAAAATCCACATAGATACAAAGGATCTTATAATATACTAAAACAAAATACTGAATCTATTTCTACTAATTTACGGAAACCAAATACGATTGCACAATCACATGAACAAGAAAAGAAATAAATTCAATCACACAAAAAAAGGATGTATATGGGGCAATCCTCAGCTAAAAAAACCACTATCTATATTTTGCATAAAGTCAAGAATATGAAACAATAAAATGCTATTTCCCTTCCTGAGAAACCTTTGAATTATCTCTAACTATCTCACTCTCATCCCAACAAGAATTATCTGATACTTAACCAATTTCCTACCTCTTGGTTGCTCAACCTTTCTTACGCATTCTTGGAGGAATTGAGCCCCTATTAATTTATAAATTCCAAAGAATTGATTTTTCAATTCATCTAATATGTCTTGTTCACCTCATGCATGACCTGTACAATTTTCTAATTATACAACTAATAGTTCTCTTCCCTTTAACTCCAATCTCAACTGGGCCTTCCTTAGAACTCACACACAACAACTATTTATAGTGAATTATTAGTTATCTGATTGATTACTGCATGTGAATTAAATCATATTTAATTCACTGGACCTATCACTAGCTTATCCATCAGTTAGAACTATTCAAACTGATTTTTACTAAAATAATTGAGTTAACTAATTAAAACTCAAAATAAATCGTAACTAGGCCCCCTAAAACTCAGAAAGAACTCTACACATGTCTAGTTTGAACCCCAACTTGAATAAAATGAGCTAACTAAGTCTTCCTGAATCAGTGAACTCGTACAATATGTCATGTGATGTGAAACTACAATTTCCTTCTAATTTAATCAAGTGACAATTAAATTAGAAGTCCTTCTTGTTTCCAATTTCAACAGAGAGTATCATGTAGTGCTTGTTTATCAGACAATTGTGATTGTGTATTAGGCTCAAACATGCACATGTGTTAATTCCCTAACTATCACCAAATACAATCATACATTTCCAAATTAATACGAGCGATGGTTCTATATTACATTAGATGCAAAACTAATTGAAGATTAAGCTCTAAAGAGTTACCTAATGCATTCAACGGTTTGTATAATTTTCATTAGACAAATGATGTTGAAGTGGTTGTGACCAAAAAGGTTTTGTGGTGCATTTCTACAGTGGGAAGAAATAGAAGCCACAAAAAATGGTCATCCCTACCAAATGATGTGAAAGAGTGTAGCATGCTGCAGAGGTTGAATAGAGTTCCATTCGAAAGAAATGGTGCAAGGCATGATGATGCTAGGTGCTATGATGTTCCACAAGCCATGGTGGGATTCATATTAGGAATAAATTACATGTGAGTTCCATGTGACGAATCCTTGCTAATGTGGTAAAGGCTACAGGGAAAAAACTTCAAATGGGCATAACTTCCAATCCAGAGGTTGGATTGAGATAAAGTTTAAATCTTTGAAAAGATATCGATGAACTACACGTGATGGTGTTGTCTAAATTTAATTCCACTGAATTTTGAAAAGATATGTTTTGTAACCCCATTTCCATAATGAGATCATGAAGGACAAATTAATTGAATACAGCTCCTCCCACTAGGCTTAGGAAGTCCAAGGGGTTGGGAAGGAGCATTACACATGATCATGTTACACGTCATTTTGTCACCATGACATTTGACTATTCATATGGGTCTATCACCATCTATATCATGTTCCCTTAGAGGTCAAAAAACACTAATGTTTCTGAATCAAGTCTTGGAATTGGAGAAAATCTCTATAAAACCCTTAAAAGTATACCTGCGCGGTTTTTCTAGCCTTTCCTTGCGCATGCGCTATTGTTCTGTCCATAAAATGCGGCAACTCCCAAAAAAATTTCCACTCTTACCTGCGCACCCCCGTGAAAATAAAATAAAAGAAAAAGTAAATTCTAGAAGCCTAGCTGGTCGAATATTCTCCCAACTAGAAGCTTCGAGAGTCGCGATCAGTTTGAGCTTGATCCCTCCACTCATGGAGCTTATCCATTGGTCCATGGAGCTCAAATACCTAAATGAGAGGAATCCATCCCCCTCTTCATGGAATTTAAACTACCTCCATTTCCCTATAAATTGAGCTCAAGTTTCAGGTTGAAGGGTAGATACCAATGTAATCAGAGACCAATCTATACAGTTTCTAAGCTGAAGAGAGTTCATAATAGTGCATACTTTCTACACTAGTGAGTTGTTGTCGGCATGAGAATGATCACACCATTGTCTCTATAACTCCATGCTGGTATTCAGAGAGGAAGGATTATCAGACTGAAGGAGAACGATTGTTGAGGACCTCGGGAGAAATATGTACAACATCAAGGCATCAGGTTGTAAGATTACTCTTTTTATATTAAAATCAATCTTTCGGGAAATCACATGAGAAATTTTAGAACCAACGCGTTTCGAACTACTGAATGTAGTTCCTGATGATGAACTACATTCAGTAGTTCAAAACGCGTCGGTTCTAAAATTTCTCATGTGATTTCCCGGAAGATTGATTTTAATATGATATGGATCATAGAAGTCTATGCTCTCAAATTACTCTTTTTATTCAAGATAATACATATGGATCTCTCTTTCTCATTGCTTTGTTTATATGCTTATTGGAATAATGTAAATACTTAGACTCCTTGATCACTAAGTTGGATTAGCATTTTCTGATTATTATATGTTGTAGATGATTTGATCCTTTGTCTTGTCTTTGATTGCAGGTTGGAGCGACGGGTCAAAAGGCTACATCAAACCTTTGGATTTCAAGGTAGGTGCATGTCCTCTCTACTTTACTATTATAATCTTGGAATGAAATTAATCTAAAGGAAAAGGTTTTCAAATATATCTTTGTTTCTATTTACTCACTGAGTACTAGGGAGATTGCTCTTGTCCGCAAGAGGGATTAATCCACGTAACAAAATGGTGACTCCACTGGGGATATAGAACTTAGTTTTATTTGTTTGTTTTCAGTTTGAATTTTAAGTTTTCTGATTTTGACTTCTCTGAGTCTTGTTGGGTAGATAACTTTTAGGAATCGCTGAAAAAGAAGCTTGTTATTTATTTTTTCCAATTTTTTCCATGCCTGCTCAGTTTTCAGCAGAAAATAGTGCGACAACCTGCGCAACTTTTAGTTCAATTTAGTGTGCATGCGCTCTGTATTCCACTATAAGCTGCACACCCCTGGAAATTTTTTGAAAAAATTAAATTTCTTGTTCTTAGAGCTAGGTAGCCTGATTCTTTATGTTTTCCCTAATCTACCTTAGTTGTCAAATCTTGTGTGAGAATTTCTTTTCGGAAATTTTGTGTTTGTGTGATTTATCATCCTGTGTGCATTTTATAAGTGAGTCTTTGCCCTAGTTTATTGCTGCTCTATGGAAAATATACCTTCATTTTCCTCAGCTTACTGGTATTATGATTTTGTCTTTTTTGAGCCATTAGGATCATTGCAAACCTTGCTGTTATGAAAACTTGTTCACTTTTCATTTGCAAACCTGGAAGAGCTTCTAGCTTTCTGAAGCCTAATTTAACACGAAAGCACTTTTGGATGTTTGCATTTCTGCTGAGATAAGTGGAAATTTTCTTAATCTGATCACACTTAAGAGAAATCATCCTCAAACATTCTAGATAGACTTTAGAATTAGAATTTTCTTTGATTTTGAAATTTATGCTTTTAGAGTTTTTAGAGATTGTTTTCTTTTGGAAATTGATTGTTTATTGAATTGTAGTTTTTTATATGATTTTTCAAGGAATTTTATTTCAGAATATTAATTGATCATTCTTGGAAATTGAGTTCTTCATGAAATCGTCTTCTTTTCAGAAAGGATTTTTTTTATGAATAAAACAGTTTTTTTTTTTTAAATTGATAAATCTCTCAACTTTCTCTTAAATAAGAATCATTGAAAATAAAGAGTTACACTTCTCATATAGATGCATTTAGAGTATTTTTGATTCAATTCACAAACATCATTAAAGTTTCAAATCCATACCCTTTGTCTTAAGTAACAGCCGAATTAATACATCGCCTTAATAAAATCAATCTAGATATTTTACATTTTCTAGGGCTCATTCCACCAACATAGCTTAGGCTAGTGTTTTGGAATAGGTTGTCATAAACATTCCAAAACAATTTAAACAAATAAGTAAAATCTTGCGGTGGGAAAATCCAATTGTTGCATTTGCTCTCTGGGAATCTCTTCTTAAAAGAGTCAAGAACGAGATCATGTTGGACCCAGTGAGGTAATCGTACCTATCTCATTGGAAAAGATAGAATATGTGCATGTAATACAAACGGTAAACCTCAGATTAACCATTACCAAGGAGCCTAGGATCACTTTTCAGTAAACCTCGAATTTACCATGTCGAGGAGCCTTCAAGGGGATTGAGCTTGATACTTTGCCCTTGCATGTATATTGGATCATAGACTGTTCCCCCAGGTGGATTTGTTTCTATTGGTGACCTTAGTGACCATAATCTTCAGGATTTTTCCCAAGGTGACGGTGGAGGGAGGGTCCCACTGTACCTGGAACAAACGTCGGCTAGACTCACTTGGAATTTCCAGAGGGTACTCTTCCCTTCGAGATTGCATAAGTGGAGGGAATTGCACTGGACTATTTCATTAAGCAGGTTTTCGGGGTAACTATTCCAACTACCAATTTTTCCACATTAAATTTCTATGACGTTGGATTTCATGACCAGCTAGTGTTTTTAGTGTGGAAACATACTTCTTTTGTGTGGATTGTCTCTTAGATTTTGTAGGCGTGTGTTCAACTTGCTTGTTTCCTTAGTAACCTTAGGTCTATTTTGTTGAAATATTTTTTGATTTCGTGTGTTAAATATTAACCATGGTTGAATTATCGAGACACTCTCATAGAATGTAGGGGAAACCCCCTGAGTATACACCAAGTCAATTAGAAAAGCTTAAATTTAAAAGAGGTCAACAATCAGGAACCAGATCTATTGAACACGAAGAAACATCAGTAATTATACATCCTGATTATGAAATAAATCAACCTCAGACAGAAGAACAACTGAAAATTTCAGAATTAATTATAGTTGAGTGATATATCTGAACCTGAAACTAAATCTACTTCATCTGAGTTAAATTCAGAGTGCATATCCCGAACCCCTGGTCATCCTCGTTCACCTCGAGTGAAGTTTCACATCACTGAGAGCCTTCCTCTTGGCCTGATTAGCATCGAAGAGATTACTGACACGAAAGAAGAGATTGTACTTCCTTTGCGTCAAGAATTTTTAGATCTAAGGAATAGTGAATAAATTTACCATTACAGCCCTTTTAAACCAGACCCTTGGTATTCTCAGTTAACCAACTTTCTACATAATTCGGGTCTCAATTATTCACCACCCTGTATTCCTTTTTTCTCCATACCCAGAGGTAATTGCATGCCTTCATCAAACATGTATGATGATTCATCCATGTTTTCTTCTTCGCCAGAAATTTTTTTGTATGGTGGTCCATCAGTTCCTACTAGATACCAGTCGCTCTCTCGTACTTTCTTAGGAGAAGCTCCCTCTTCTGAAAAACTTACACAATCAACTAGTCCTAATGAATCTGATACTGAAAATTTGACAATGGAACAAGTATACATGATATCTGGAAAAATTCCTTTACCTGACCCTCAAGGTAGGAATTTACCACCTGGGGGGCAATATACTCCTCAAGGACAACCTCTTCAAGGGCAGTACTCTATACCAGGGCCACAACTGCTTCAAGGGAAGTACTCTATACCACGACCACAACCTCTTCAAGGGCAATACCCTATGCCAAGGACACAACCTATTCAAGGACAACAACCTCCTTTGGGGAAACATTTTTATCAAGAGAAACAACCCTTTCGAGGAGGTCAACCCTTTACTGGAAGTAATCCAACAAATTATCAAACTTACCTTCCAATACCTAAACTTGGTTATGGAAAACCTTATGCACCACAACCGTTAATGGGAACTCCTTATCCTGGAGTTAACATAGTGTGGAACTCGTCATTGAACCAACATAATTTGCAACCTACTGTGAAAGTACCTTATAATCAGCCTAGTCAGCCAAATGGTCAATTTGGTTATACCCAAATCCAGCAACCTGTCCAACCTACACTTCAAATTGCACCCCAGGTGTCTATACTTAGTAGTCAGCAACCTAGTCCGAGTACACCAAGAACTCTTGTCCAATCTTCTCTGCAAACTTATTTCCAACAACCAAGTACACCTATCCCTGGAGTTTCCCAGGTTCCTATTTCTACAACCTCTCAAATGACGACATCAACTGTATCACAGGCAATCCCTCAAGTCACTTCTCATCAAACTGAACCTACGGTTCAATCTACTATTCAAACCTCTACAGGAAAACCCATTACAGCTAAAATTCCAACAAGCCAACCTTATACATGTCAATTTGTTAATCAACCATATCAAGGGCAGTTTCAATATGGACCCGTAGGACAAAATCCAGTCTACCAAATTCAACCATACTCTGGTTATATGTATCAGGTACTATATCAACCTCAATTTGGTATGGCTAACCCTAGACACCACAGAGGTATTCTAATCCAAACTGCACAGGATATTCCAGGCCACCCTAGATATCCTCCTTCAGGTACTGGTATCATTCCTCAAGGTTATCAGTTTGCTTAACAGGACCCTAATTGTCGGTTACCATTCATTGCAACTTTGGACTTGCCATATTTGTCACGCCTCACAAATGATCCAATTTATTATCTTCCGTTTTGGCCGCCAATGTCTAATAATTTGCCCAGTGATACCTAAGTTTGAAGGAAAATTAGGAGAAGAACCCTCAAACCATGTGATGAATTATCATCTTTGGTGTGCATACAACTCTTTAATCAACGATTCCATTCAATTAACACTGTTTCAAAGAAAATTGATAGGCTTAGCTGCAAAGTGGTATATTGAACTACCACGTGGCTCTTTCAACAATTTCAATGCGTTAGAAACAAATTTCTTAACTCACTTTCAGTTTCCAGTCCATTACGACAATGGAATGGAACTCTTAACTTTATTAAAACAGACTACATCTACATACATTTCAAATCACATACATGAATGAAGATGTAGATGACGAAAAGTGAAATTTTTCATTTTGGATAAAATCTTGGCAGAATGGTTTATCAAATCATTACTTTCAAATATCACTGAAGATGTAGCTAAGGGAGGCGTTGTTACAGAACAACAGGTCATAGCTCAAGCACAATACTTAAACCTTGTATACACACAGTCTGGTACTTTATATGAAAAAATTCCTGACTTGCCATGCCTAGGTCAAATAATTGTGACTCCTTCTAGTTCTCATTCTGCAGATGGTGTCATTGGTACAATGAGTGCTAACAAGAGTAAGAAGTAGTCATCCAAACCTACTTCTCCCATCATAACTTTACTAGATTCACGTAAAGGAGATTCTTCCCTTGAAACTTCTGCCAACATTCATGTTGTGGATTCATCCACAACTAAAGCTAAAAATGGTAATAAGAAGAAAGGAAAGAATAAAAATAAGCAAAATACATCTCCCAAAGAGAAAGCAGAAAAAAATGAACCAGCTGACGAAAAGTGGAAACCTCGTTATCCTTGTCTTATCTATGACGATGAACACTATACTAAAGAGTGTCCACATAAGTCTGAGGTATCCAAATTTGTCAAAGGTTCACCCACACTCATTGTCTTGAAGGATATTTTTCCAACTCAAGATAGTAAAATGATAGGATCTTCTTCAAACTCATTGGTAATATTTTAATGAGGTCTCAGGTCATGGTTGCGACGCGATCTCAAGACTATGGAACTAAAAATCCTGTAACTGGTAAAGAGACTGAAAATTCTAGTCAAACATCAGTTATATCTCATTCAGTTTATGAACCACTTCAAATCAAGAAACCTAATTTTGATCTAGTGATTAAACCACCTGATAAAGGTGTACTTCGAAAGTCATCTTTCAATCCACATGCAAGAGCTACTCAAAATTACAACATTGTTGAGGATTTGGCGATATCCCCTTCAGAAATGTCATCCTTAGAAGTGCTAAAATCATGTCCAGCACAAATGAAATTACTATTATCAGCTATCGGAGCTATTGATCCTCAGGATTCGAACCTCATGGTCTTTGATATATAAAATTTCATACCTATACTCCCTCATCAAATGGCTTTTCAGATTCCAGTATTATTTAAATCAAGACGATTTTTTCTTACTGTAATTGATGAGGGGGAATCTACGTGTATAATGTTATTAAATTTTTGGAAAACCCTTGGTTCTCCAACACTCAACCAATCACCAACTATCTTTAAAGCCTTTGATGGAAGAGGATTTCATCCATATGGAATACTCCGGGATCTACCTATAGAAGTAGAAGGAAAAACCGTTAAAGTGGAAGTTGTTGATGCCCCTCTTGTTTACAACCTTCTTTTGGGTCTTAGTTGGTCTTATGCCATGACTATTGTAGTTTCATCAGTCTTTCGAGTAATCATGTTTTCTCATAAAGGAAATATTGTGAAAATCGATCAGTTTTCATACTTTTCATCAAACCCTACTTCTACGAATAGTATCCAGCATGTTGGAAAATCGGTTATCCCATACGAAGATGTTAGTGTAGGATTAATGAAGGATTTCGCTCTCATGGGAAATTTCCCTATACCTCCACCCTGTATACCATGAACAATTTCCAACATCAATATGATCTCGTCAAGCACTACACCATTTGATGACACATGGGTTGCGCCTTCAGAATCGTAATTGGACTCTTTCAATGACGAGATGCCTTTGAGTCCTTTTGAAATGACATATGTAGTAGTACAATCGTATTCTAACACCCATTCAACTATTCTTGATCAAATGAATGTGATCAACGAAGAATCATCTTCTCTATCAAGCTCAGCCTTGACACCATTTTCAGATCCCTTTCAACATGTATTTGAAACTGATGAAAGTATTCGGGAAATTTTGTCATCGAATGAATTATCCTGGGATGATATACATCATATATCTTCATTTTTACCTGATCTTGATAAGCTTGAAAATGATTTTTCGTCTACTTTTATGTTTGATTATGTCAAGGAACCACAAAATCCCACATTGATTACACATTTGGATTCTAAGATAAATTTGGAAAATATTTCTATAACAGTTCCTATTGACATATCAGTTAAACCTGGAATTATTTAAAACATTCATATAGGTGCTTCTTGTTCGATAGAAGAGATTAACACTTATAAATCCCTATTTCAAGAATTCCGAGACATTTTTGCCTGGTCCTACAAAGAGATGCCACGAATCCATCCTAAGATTGTAATTCATGAAATTAATACATACCCGAATGCTAAACCTATTAGACAAAGATTACATCCAATACATCCGTGGAAAGCTGCAGCAATCAAAGTTGAAGTTGAGAATCTAATATGAGCAGGATTTATTTATCTAATTCCTTTGACAGATTGGGTATGTAACATAGTTCCCATTACGAAGAAACAAGGGACTATAAGATTATGTGTCGATTATCGGGACATCAACAAAGCGTGTCCAAAAGGCAACTATCTTATGCCCTATATCAACCAAATTATTGATGATTGTGCTGGAAATGAAATATTCTAATTTATGGATGGTTTTTCTGGCTACAAACAAATCAACATACTCCCTGCTGATCAACCAAAAATAGTGTTTATATTTTCATGGGGCACATTTGCTTATTTCAAGTTACCTTTCAAACTAAAAAATGTTGGTGCAACTTTTGAAAGAGCTATGTCTTATGCTTTTCATGATATCAAACATATTATACAACCTTATCTGGATGAATTACCTACTCATTATTTACACAGAGAATATCATCCTATACACTTACGAGCTATCTTCATGAGATGTAGGCATTACAAAATTCGTTTGAATCCACACAAATGTGTTTTTTGTCTACAATTACAATGATTACTTGGATGCATCGTTTCAAAATATGGCATTTCTGTTGACCCTTTGAAGGTTGAGGCTATCATCAATTTACCTCCTCCTTCCACTCTTCACCAACTCCAGAGTTTGCAAGGGAAAGAAATTTTTTTACATAGGTTTATACCGAACTATGCTAAGTTAACAAAAGGTTTTACCCGGTTGTTGAAACAAAGTGTTCCTTTTATTTGGGATGAGATTGTCGATAAATCTTTTGATGCACTAAAAAACATGTTGACCTATGTATCATTATTGCATCCATCCAATTACCACCATGATTACTTTTTATACTTAGCTACCTTTGATTCCACAATTGGAATGGTTTTGGTTCAGGAGGATGTCACAATGACCATGTGATCTATTATCTAAGCTAGAATATCAACCTGACAGAAATCAAATATTCGCATGTGGAGAAATTGGCCTTGGCAGCAGTTCAAGCTATCCAACGATTCTGTCACTACATATTGTTACGTAAAACAACAATGGTATCTAATTCCAACCCGATGATGTATATCTTGACAAAACAATTACTCGGGGGCAAATACTCCAAATGGATTCCCATCCTACAAGAGTTTGATTTGGAATTCGAAAAATCCAAGTCAAAGAAATCATTAGTGTTTGTCGAGCTTGTGTGTGACTTTCCCAATACTGAGACATAAATCCTGGCAGAGAATCCTATCTCGGATGAACCTTTGTTTCTCATCAGTACTTTAGACCCTTAGTACGGGGATATCATTATATATCTTCAAACCCAAACCATTCATCTAGACCTTTCATTTTCATATCGATGGAGAATCTAATATCAATCCCAGCAATACAATATTGTTGGGGACAATATTTATCGTCGTGGTGCGGATTATGTTTTTCGACGTTGTATAACTCACGAGGAGGCTGAAAAGGTTTTGAATGATTGCCACTCAGGAGCATGTGGTGGTCATATGTCTTGGTTTTCCACAACCCAAAAGATATTGCACGTTGGTTATTTTTTGCCATCTTTATTCAAATATTGTATCATTGTAGTCCGAAAATGCCACAACTGCCAAATTTTTTATCGAAAGATGCGTTCACCTCCAGCTCCTCTTCACCCAATAATTTCTATCAGTCCTTTTGTGAAATGGGGCGTCGAATTCATTACATGTAACCCTCACTTGTCCAGGGGGCATGGTTATATTATTCTCACCGTAGATTACTTTACCAAATGGGCCGAGGTGATGCCTACATTCGTGGCTGATGGAAAAACTACAGCTACTTTCGTATTTAATCATGTGATTTCTCATTTCGGTGTCCCTCATGCTATTATTACGGACCATGGGAGTCATTTTCGAAATATTATGATGACCTAACTTTCTAATCAACTTGGCCTACGCCATGATAATTCTACTCCGTATTACCCACAGGCTAATGGTCAAGTTGAGGCCATCAACAAGGTTTTAACCACCATGATTAAACATATTGTCTGGACTCATAAATCAAATTGGCATACCATTATATTTTCTGCATTATGGGAATGTCGAACCTCTGCAAAAGCTTTTATGGGGTTCACTCCTTTTCAACTTGTCTCTGGTATAGAAGTTGTGTTACCCATTGAATGAGAAATACAGTCACTCAAACTAGCCATTGAGTTGTTACCAACTACCTCTGAGGAGGAGAAAAAATTTCTATACTTAGCTCAATTAGATGAGACTTGGCACACTACTGCATTGGTTTCCGAAGCCCACAAGAAAAATGTGAAAGCTCAGTATAATCAAAGTGTTATCCCTCACATTCATTCAGAAGGTGACCTAGTTTTAGTAGACGATCAAGCTAACGACAAGCTAGGTGTTGGTAAATTCAAACCGATGTGGCATGGTCTTTATATTGTCAAGCGTGTGCTTACAAAAGGAGCCTATGAATTAATTGATTATGACGGAGTATCTTTAGATAAACCCAGAAATGGTATTTATCTTAAGAGATATTATGATTGACTTTCGTGTGAATATCTATCTCGTACAATAGTTACTTTTTTAGAATAGTGTGCCTTAGATTAGACAAGTGTGCCTAGATTAGTTTTTTTTTTACTACTATCATTGCTTATCTTGATTACTCTTGATATTGCAGATGTTGACATCCCTTCAAACATACATTGGTTTTGTTGATGGCACATGTCATAGTAAACATAATATCTCTTCTGTGGCTTGGGTTATCTATTCACTCACCGAAGACTTAGTTTCTATTCATGGGATATTTCTTGGTTAAACAACTAACAATATTGCAAAATATAGCGCATTCATTGATTTATTATATGATTCCATTACATTTGTTATTCGACGTTTGATCATTAGGTTGGATTCACAACTCATTGTATTGCATTTAAACAGAGTTTATGCAATTAGAAATCCAGTGTTGTTAATACTATTTTTGAAGGTTTGTCTCTTGGAACGACAATTTGATTATATTGAATATCAACATATTTCAAGAAATTTAAACATATTGGTTGATGCATTAGCTAATTGCGTTTTAAATATACATCTGCAACATTAACAAAGAAAATCAAAACAACATTCAATCCATGTTGAAAAAGATACTCAGAGAATGAAAGTAGTAATATCATTAGGATAAATAAGTTTGTTTTCAAAAATTATTACATCGTCTATGATCATAGGTTCAAAAGCCTTATGATATAAAAGATACTGATACAAAAAACAAAAATGGTGATCTACATTTACCATCAACTATCTGTGATGATGATCATGGTAATAAACTATAGCACGCGCCACCTTGCACAGAAATCTCCTGAACGAACCTGGAACACCTGTCATGTGTCTCTGGAGCCTGAGAGGGATATCATCGGTTCATGTCTCAGGAATATCAATGGTCAACCTCCCAAGGTTGTGCTCCATGTCTTCCAGAATCTCTGTTGCATTGTCCTGTGGAGGTGCTACGAGTTGTGCTTCTGGCCTATCAAAGCAATGAAGCATTGCTAGTCATTGCAGACCGACATCTGCATTTAAAAAAAAATGAAATATTGGATGATAAAAATAAAATAAAAATTAGATTAAAAAATTCAAAATGATTCACTAACCTATCTCATCCCACTGTGTCCCTGGAGGCAAAGATGTTTTAGGATCACCTCTATAGTCCATTCCCGTGTAAGGAAAATATTCAATGGTAAATACTTGGTTCCTGAGCCACATGAAATAAACTAGAGTAAATCGAACTACTAAACCACCCTCATCACCATGGCGAGCCATTAGTGCCACCCATCGCACCATCTGAGGTTCCTGAGGAGTTCTGTGATCTACTGGAATCAGTTGAGGAGCGAGAAGTGGAATTCTCTCTAGGGAAAATGAAATAATAATGGCACCATATCCAAAGTTTTTTAACTTCACATTCTTTGCTCAAGTCAATTATCCTTTCATATTGGCCAATACTCCTTCACACAAGTTGAATATTGTTCCTTTGAAGCACCCGACTACAGTTTGCATCAGTGATTTAGTAGCCACATGAGGAGCTGCACTCCCGCATAACTTGACCATTGTGAATGCTATGAATTTAAGCTCTAGTCACAAGATAGTTTTGATTTCTATACGACCATCCTTCAACTCTACATTATTGCTACAATACTGAGCTTTATAGCGAGTAGTGGGAAGACCTCCCTGTCTAGTCCCAAATAAGGAGATGTTTCTCCCTCTCTGAGATAATCTGGTAAGGAAATATATTTCTGCTGACTCAATATTGAGCTGGTGGTCACCAATTATGAAACATTGGTCTTGAACGTCCCATGCATTTACAAGCCAAGTCATTGACTCCACTTGTTCCTTCATTCCCTGAATAGCCTAGAACTTTTCCAAACCATAGTTTTTCAATGCACACATGGTTGCATCATCATCCATGGATTCATTATCTATGAGATTGGGTTCTCGTTCTCTCCATAACAACATGGTTAAACGACCTACAAATCAAAAAATTAAACAGTTGAAACCGGATGGAGGAAAACTTGAACCATTTTTGTGAAGAAACTTTACTTTTCAAAATGTTCATGGCGCATACGCAGGTTCTGTGTGCAAAAAATGCAGTCGTCTACATGCGCTCCACACAGAACCGGCGACAGCCCGACGATTTTTCTTTTAAGAAATCGTCGGGGTGCCCGGTTATCACATGGATAGCCCGCGCACCCCTGAGGGCATATTTTGAAACATGAATTTCTCCCAAAAAATGAAATAAAAGCTCAAAACAAAAAACGAAATAGATGAAAACGTAGTTAAGGGTGATGTGGATTACCTGGTTTTGATGGTTTGAGAAATGAACGGTCAGTTCTCCCGATATCTGCTCCGGAAGTTTTTTGGCCAAAAGCTCTCTATGCACTATTCTGAAAAAAGGTGAAAATGACTTATTCCAACTCCTTTTTATAGTTTTTAATGAAAAAAATGTTATTATTTTATTTATTTTTCACTTTTAAAAGGTCAATTTTAAATATTTTTACTTTTTGGAAGTAGATACTTGTATTTTTTTGAGTTTTTGTGCAGGATATAGGATCTTTAGTGAAAAGAATTATTTTGACATTGAGTATACTTTTATCACTTTTTTGGGCTCTGTAAAAATATGAAAAAGAGAAAACCTAGAGTTCTCTTTTAAACCCTTTTCAGACTCCCGAAATATGAAAATATCGTCGAGTACTTGACTATTCGAACTCGTTAAAGTTCATCAACAGTCGTCCATTCAGTATAAGTTTACCCCTTTTCCAGACTGAACTGGACTAATTACGAAAAAGGTATACGTTGACTAATCATGGTCAATAGAATTCTCTCCTGCATTATTTTATCCTTTTTTGGGCCTGAGAGACTAAATTTACGAAATAGAATAACCTTGGAGTTTACTTATGCTTTTCTTCTCACTCCCTAAAACTGAAAAACATAGAGTTTCTCCTATACTGGACTCGTTAAAATTTAACAGTAAAGGATATGTCAATTACAATAGGACTGGACCACTCCTTCTTAGGGTTCGATTTTAATACTAATATGGACTCATCTGAAGGATGAGCTTACACAAACAAGGAAATGTTATCCTCCTCAAGCTTGACAAAAATAAAGAGGTACTTGGTAGTAATGGTGGGGGGAAAAGAGAGAAAAAGAATCCAGTTGTCATCCTTGTTAAAAAGAAGTATACCACTCTTGAACATGACACTTTGTCACACTTGTACCTGGGTTGGGAAATACTTTGTCTAAAATTTAATCAAACCACATTGAAATTCTTCAGCCAGTTTCTGGGTATTAGCTTTAAGTCAAAATGTTGTCAAGCCATCTACAATGTCGTTATGTGTTCAAGATAGAGTTAAAATAAACCATTCATTGCAAACATTTGTCTCCATTCATGTTGACCATCCCTGAGTCAATCCTTGCAATATATTTCTTTAAAACTTGATCTAATGGTTTCGTGTCGTGGGATTTCCTGCGATGGATCACTTTCTATCAACATCAGCTCATTATCTAGAAATTTGATCTAGAATACTATCAGTACCTTGGGATCTGCATGCCCTAATGGCATATTTATCACATTCAACGACAATTTTCATCATTGACCTTTGATCGAACAATTCTATGAGTGTTTGACTACAAATCATTCATTCACACTTCATAGATTGTACTATAGTACTTTGAGATCCATTGTCATTATTGATGGTTTCTCTCACACTTGTTAACGGTTCGCATCATTGAATGGTAATCAATTGTTTTCTACCATGTTTGACTTCGACACAATCAATCACATGGATAGATTCGTACTAGTTTGGGAAGCAGAAATCAAGACCCTGGATCTAGTTTCTACCATCCAGGCTGCGAGGCATTTTATTATTCATGATATAGTAGACTACTTATGACAGATGGTATCATCCATACTGTGTCTACTTTTGATTTAATATTGAAACCATATCTGTACCAGAACATTTAGTTAGTTTTGATCTAAGTATGGGAATTCCTACCTCAGCAATTATACATACATACATATATATATATATATATATATATATATATATATATATATATGTTTGCATTGAATGTTTTTACAGGTTTTCGACTGGTGTCTCCAATCCAATCCTCGGAAAAACAGTTCACTCTTCAGAATAACCTCAGAGTTTGCACTTTATGGGGCAATCTGTTACATGCCATTTTGTCACCATGACATTTGACTTTTCATATGGGTCTATCACCACCTATATCATGTTCCCTTAGAGGTCAAAAAACATTAATGTTCCTAAATCAAGTCTTGGAATTGGAGAAAAGCTCTGTAAAACCCTTAAAAGTCTACCTGTGCGGTTTTTCTAGCCTTTCCCTATGCATACACTGCTGTTATGTCCATAAAATGTGGCAACTTCCGCAATTTTTTGCACTATTACTTGCGCACCCCCATGAAAAGAAAATAAAAGAAAAAGTAAATTCTAGAAGCCTAGCTAGTTGAATATTCTCCCAAATGGAAGCTTCTAGAGTCACGATCAGTTTGAGCCTTATCCCTCCACTCATGGAATTTATCCCTTGGTCCATTGAGCTCAAATATCTTCATGAGAAGAATACATCCCCCTCTTCATGGAACTGAAACTACCTCCATTTCCTTATAAATTGAGCTCAAGTTTCAGGTTGAAGGGTAGATACCACTGTAATTACAGACTAATCTATACAGTTTCTAAGCTGAAAAGAGTTCATAAGAGTGCATACTTTCTACACTGGTGAGTTTTTTTCGGCATGAGAATGATCACACCCTTGTGTCTATAAATCCATGCTGGTATTCAGAGAGGAAGGCTTATCAGAATGAAGGAGAATGATTGTTCAAGACCCTGGGAGAAACTTGTACAACATCAAGGCATCAGGTTGTAAGATTACTCTTTTTATTCAAGATAATACATATGGATCTCTTTTTCGCATTGCTTCGTTTCTATGCTTATTGGAATAATGTCAATACTTAGACTCCTTGATCACTAAGTTGGATTAGCATTTTCTGATTATTATATGTTGCATATGCTTTGATCCTTTGTCTTGTATTTGATTGAAGGTTATACTCATTGGAGAAACCACTTTGGAGCGACGGGACAAAAGGCTACAACAAACGTTTGGATTTCAAGGTAGGGGCATGTCCTCTCTACTTTACTATTATAATCTTGGAATGAAATTAATCTAGAGGAAAAATTTTTCAAATGGATCTTTGTTTCTAGTTACTCGCTGAGTACTAGGGAGATCGCTCTTGTCTGCAAGAGGGATTAATCCACGTAACAAGTCATGCTCCACATACTAATACCAAATTGTGTAGCCATTATACCGCAAAAAGTATATCACAAATTCCCATTTCAATAGAAAAAATGTGAGTTTCATGATGATACCAATTTTTAGTTTCACATTTTCATATCAACCCCGATATTTCACCATACCACCATTGGAAATCATAATTTGAAAATTAGATGCGGGACATACATAACAAGGTGTGTCTTTCATAAATTTCCTAGAGATAAAGTTGTGGGTGTTATCACTTAAAATCAAATGCAATCACTTGGTAGTGCTTCATGTGTCCAATTGGTTTCAAGGTTTGAGGCACTCAAAAACCTAATAGGGCATGGAGAGAAATTTGGGGTTCACAGTAAGGAGCTTGCAAGGGAGCTTCATCTTCAATTCTTACCGGATCTAGAGGGGAGTTGAGAGGGGAGATGAGGGGTGGGGAGGTGTCTTTTAAAGTTTGTTCAGGAGTATATTCAACAACATTTTCCTTTAATCAGTCATGTGGAGACACATACATTTGAAATTTTTTTATTCTTTACATTTGTGCCCTTTGAAATATAACACATCACAATTATATGAAATATAAATGAATTTTTAGGGGAAATTTGAGGTCTAAAATGGGAATCCAAAGGAAAATAATATAATAATTCTATTGAGAGGCACTTTACAACCCAATATTGATGTTATAGTGGTGTAAATTTTTGTTTGTAAACATTTACATGCTAGCTCAATTAAAAAATAATACAAGGTTAAAAGTAATATAGAACCCAGTATGGGGGATATGTTGTAGTGTCTGTAAATGAGTGTAAACATTTAATTGTTGGCTCAATATACACATCACATTAAAAGATATAACATATAAATAAAAGATATATATTAAGATCCATTTTACCATATAAATTAAAATAATGATTTCGTAACCATATTTAAATTTAATTAATATGATCATAAATACTTAATAATTGCAATAAAATTAAAATATAGCAAGATTCCTAACCATTACTATTCACCAAAGCTTTACCAAGGATATTATTAACTTGTAAATAGGTTTTTTTACAATACCATGGGCCAATACCATGAATTATCAATACCACATGCCCAAAAAACACACATTTCACAATCATTTTTTTAAATACTTTATTTTAATTTAATTTTATAATGGAAAATATGTTATTATTTCATGTCCTATCCTATCTTGTAAACATTTTTACTTGGTCAATTTACACAAAATAAAAATAAAATAAAATAATTGTAATTAATAATTAAAGCAGAATTAGAGTGAAATTTTTTTTTATAGTGAAAAGTGATTTGATCCCACTTATCGCTTAGTAGATCCAAATTTAAGATGGATCTAGGCTAATTTTAATTAAATAAAAAATAAAAAATAAATTATAATCAAATTTGAGATATATCTAAACCCTCTATCCTCACTAATACTAAAAATATTCCATGGATATTCCATAGAGATTAAATCAAGGTTTTAATAAAATTAGAAATAAGAATACTTTTATATATAGGGATGTGAAATTTATATAATATAAATAATATTATTAAGAATCAGCATAGTTCCATATTAACTAAGGATTTACCAAACAATAAGAAAAATGAAATCTCTCCAAGTTCAAACCTTTCCTTAAGTTTTACACTAAAAAAGAACTTTTCATCTTGAGAGATTTGATCACTCTCAAGGCTTGATAGATCCAAAGTTAAGATGAATCTAAGCTGGTAGTTAAAATGATAAAATAAGTGTAATGATTTTTCAACGGGAAAGAAACAAAATTATTTTTTTTAATCATACTTATGACTTATCTCGTTAGATATTTACTCAAATTCTAAGTATATTCTCTTTGGATGTAAAATTAATTTTTCCATCAATGAATACTAATTATGTATACTTTTGATAGACCCACTATGAGATAAAATCAAATACATGAAAAACATGTTTCTTAAAAAGAAACTTGTCTTTTCATGTATTTCCCAATCATCTCACTATTTTTATTGAAAGTATGCCAAGTGGGTACTCATTGGACGTGGAATTTAATTCTACATTCAATAATTTCCTACACTTGAAATTTGAGCAAACTTATAAAGAGATAAGTTAAAAAATAAACAAAAATATTCATTTCCCTCTATTAATATTTACCCTTATGGTTTACATCACCATCTTGAATCCTATTGATTCATTTTGAAGTTGGTTTTGATAACATATTTTTTGTTTCAAGACCCACTTTTGACCTCCAAAATTTTCCTAATGTGATTTTCTACCATCTATTTAAGAGATAAGTTATGGTTTCAAATTAGTTTTGAGTTGGATGAGTTACGCAAGGTTTCCATACAGGGTTAGGGTAAGTTAGAAATAAATATATTTTAGCCTGTGCATTGATCAATAATTAAACTTCTTTAGCTCTATCACAAGCCTCAAACCATATTTTTGGGTGTTGCATCATGGTGTGTACTTTAATTTCTTCCTTAATACCATTGACGAAACACACTTTAAAAAATAATTTAGAGTGACCCTCTATGTGGATTTAAAATTACACAAAGGAATTAATGTATTATATTGTTGTGATTATTTAGCATAATTTTAACAAGAAACCCAAATAGTTGGTGTTAAATTCAAAAAATCATAAAGTACTTGCACAAACTAGTCTATGCAATGTAGCATTTATAATCCTTCCTATCTCATTGTCATCATTTCCAACATTACACATTCAAATATAAGACCCCAACATTTAGTTTGTGTACATCACTAGTGATTCCATGGAGAGAGAAATAATGTTCCATTTGGATAACCCACCCTAAATAGTCAAACTCGTCAATTTTATTCATGTCAACCTTTGGAAAATGATGCCATGAATTGTGATCTTGAAAGTGTGGTTGGTGATTTTCCTAAAATATGTGTGCAACTAACAGTTCAGGGAAGAAAATTCCTCCCTGGTTGTATCAATGTTTGGATTTGTTACCTTAATATTCAAGCAACCGTCTAATATTTACAATAACTTGATATGTGTTTGTAATATTTCATTCAGAATGCTAAGTGTAGTCCTAATGTAAACAAACTTGGTATTTATAACTTTACTCTAAAGGGTTTAGGTTTATTGTTCGTTCTTATAGTTGGCCATGTTGTGAGTCTAAACCATGGATTATGTGGAAGAGTTATTTTCCACTTATATTATTGTGATCAATGGATTATAAGTATTATATTCATATATACCTTGAAATGATTGCATTTTTGGTCCCACATAAAAAAAGTTTTATTTGAGAGAGAGACCTGAGTAATCAACACAACATTAGGAATATTTTGAGAAATGTCTTCAACAATGGTGTTGGAAAAACCTATGGTATGGGAGTATTACTCACAATTAATTATTAGTGTAGTGATAGAATCTAAAAATTCCTTTTTGGATGTAAACATGTAGGAATTTTGCAAGGGTGTCATGTGCTATAGCTCTTTGATATATTTGTGAGTTCCAACAATATTACTCAGCGTAACATCTTAGGGGAGTAACCAAGGGGGATAAACTACACCTTTTGTCGTTTGACCCCAATCACCTAGGTACTAGAGAAATATCTCCTAGAGTGTTGTCCTCAACATTATATAACAACAATATGGCTAATTAGATGACCTAAAGTTAGTTTCAAGTATATGTAGGGTATTACGAATATACCCAGAGGTGTGTGGAAGTGATATTTCATATTTAAATGTTGTCTAATATAATATTATTTGAAGGGGAAGTTTCCAACAAAGTGATTCCACTTGTATTTCCTAAATATATTCTTATTTGACCATAGTCTTATCTATTAAATGATAATTAATTATGTATTTAAATATGATAGAACATATCTCTAGCCTTAAAAAAAATAAAAAAATAAATCTACTAAATTAATGTTGAAAATCAAATGAACTCAAAAAAATATATAAAACACACATAATAAACCAGACACCAAATAACGGCGAAAAAGGCTTCAGCCTCACGGCTTCCTCACATATTTTCTGATTATTAAAAGAATGTAGTGTTACAATTAAATAGATGAGGAGACAGTGTCTCAAGATAGTGCGTGCTATCTTGGACACCTTGGTTGAGATAATTTCTCAACGAAACACACACCAATATAGGAGCTACCTAAACTAACTCCTATCTTAGAGGAACAACCCAAACTAAAGAGTTAGAAATAAATTCCTAACTTTTAATATTTAATTTATTTAATTTATTTTTTTATTTATTATCGTTTTATGAGAGAGGCTAACAATTAAGAGGCATATCGGCTCACGAAATATCTTTCACAACAATTCCTTAAAATTTGAACACAATACATGTAGAAAATTTCTAACACGGCTATAATACCATGTAGAAATTATATCAATGGATTCAATCCGATCATGCAATGTACTAAAAAAAGATACTGAATCCTTCTACTATATTTGTGGAATATAAAACATGATCGCTCAATCACATGCAAATAAGAGAAAGGAAATTATCAATCACACAACACAAGATGTTCTTGGGGAAAGCACCTGCTAAAAAACCCTCTATCATATATTGTACATAGTCAAAGAATCATGAAACAATACAATGCTTTCTCACACCGAGAAAATCCTGCACTATCCTAGCTATCTCACTCTGATCTTGCTCAAAACTGTCTAGGAATTCTTAGGAAAAATTAACCACTACTTAGCCAATTCTTAGCCCCTCCTTAGCCCAGCCTTTCTCACACAATCCCTAGGCAATTAATCCCTATTAAATAGGATAATTAGCCTTCATTGACTGCACAATACCTATGGAGCCTTCCTCTGAATTTATAACTGCACCTAAGTAGTTCACCAAAAATACAACAGGTAGTTTACTTGCCTTAAAATTTGTCTCAACTAGGTCTCCATCAGAATTGACATGCATGCAGCTATTAATAGTGAATCATCAGTTACTCGATAGATCACTAGTTATGAATTAAATCTATTTTAATTCACTTGATCTTCCATTAGCTCACCAAACAGTTAGAACTAGTTAAATTGATTTTAACTCAATTAATGTGAGTTAATTGATCCCACTCACACCACACTAGTGCTACAACTGCAATTGGACCCTGTAAATATTAGAATCATTCTACATGCCTAACCTTTGACACTCAACTTGAAATTCTTGAGCTAACTAAGTCTATCAGACTTAGTTAACTATTACAAGTTGTTATGAGATAAGATTACAATTTACTTTTAATTTAATTAGGGACAATTAAATCAAAATCCTCACATGGTAACCATTTTCTCAGTGCCATTTTCTAGATTTTGTTTCTGGATTTCAATTTCACTATTTCTTGTTGCAAATTTCAACACTCCCTCTCAACAAGAAAGGAATCGATTTGTCCTGATCTGATACCTTTGGAATGTTCTGCATGCAACGCTGCTCTAGTGTTGTTCGCACATGAAACTCTCCTGAAACTGAATATCCTCCAAACAACTGAATTAGTATAATGCATCTATCACCAGAGTCTTATGACTTCTACTAGTTACTGCAATTTCTACTGGACTCTTTGTGCTAATGATGACATCTTCATATGTGCTCTCTGCACTGCTACCAACTCTGATCTACGCTCTAATATCTGATACATGTCACTCTAATTTATGTCTTCCTGACATCTGACTACATCAATCTAACCAATCCTTCCTGCTACTACTATACTATGGGCTCCTCATAGCCAGGCTCGATCCATGAGACACACCATCTCAATGGACCCTGCCCAAATTTCTTCTTGTGATTAATTTTGCACATCACCCCGCCTCTCACCTGGAGGTATATCTGCATGTAATCCCTCTACCCATGTGGCCAGAAATTTCCCCCTCCTAGAGGTATCTGCTTGAGTGGACTCTTCCACTTGGTCTCCTCTCTTATTCTCCAATTGTTGCTGCTCGACAAACTTCTGAGACTCCTTCTGAGGCTGCATGTTGAGATATAATTGCTCCCTCTCAATCACCAAGTCATTAACCACTGCTTTGCTCCTCAAAGCCTTGCATGCATCCTCAACCACGAGAGCATACATTTTATTGACTCTAGAACCGATCTGCTTCACCTATCCCATGGCCATGTGTTTAAGGAACACCTTTCCTTTTCTAAACATCACCTCGTAACCACGGTCTTCCAATACCTCTATAGAGATAACATTTTTCATTAGGCTTGGAACATTCAAAACATCTGCTATTCTGTGAGGAGAGCCAGACTCCCTCTGAAAGGTAATTGTACCTATGTTGGTCGTGCTATACCTCTCGTCATCTCCAAAATCTATGTTTTTTTGGAGGTCCTTCTCCTCCAAGTCACTGAAGAGATCTCTATTCCCCGTCACATGGAACGAGGCGCCACTGTCTAGATACCACATGCATCCTATTGTAGTGCTGGTTATGCATGCAATGAGAGTAAAATCAAGCTTGAAATGTGAAACCAATGCTTCACCCGCTGCAACTACAGGCTCCTTCTTTCTTGCCTTCTTCTATGGACAATTCCAAGCATAGCTCCCATGCTCGTGACATTGGAAACATCTGATCTTGGAAAAGTCTCTTGTGCCCTCTTCACCTTGGGATTTCTTTCCCTTGGCATTCTTTTTTTTTCCCACTAATTCATAATCTTCTTATTTTTTGGTGCTGTACATCTCGTCTTTGGTGCTTTTCCTTATCTCTTTTATTACCAAATCTGACCATAGTTTCTCCCAATCTGGTAACTTCTCCCTCCCATTCATAGAGTCCTAGTAACTATGCGAGCCCTTGGGAAGGCCTAGAAGTGCTAGGCTCACAAATTCATCATTGAATATGGTCACACCAACACTTTGAAGCTCATCTTGACATTCAGTGAACTTCGCCAAGTCTGCTGGTACCTTCTTTCCCTCCCCCTTCTTAATCTTTCTAAGCTTTTCCTTTCAGTGCCAACTTCCTTTAGTCGCTGCAGTTGTGAAACAGATCTGTCAAGGCCTTCCACATAGCATATGGAGTCGTATTCCCATGGAGACTCGAGACAATATGATCTCGAACTCCCTCGACCAAGATCCTCCTCACCTTTGCTACCTTCTTCTTCCATGCATCAAGAAGTTGGGAATCTGCTGCTGCGGCCTTTGGAATAGCATTATCTATGAGTTCCTTCAACCCATTGTCCTCCAAAACTGGCTCCATCCCGTCCTTCCATGAAATATAATTCGAACTTCCCTCGAGTGCATATTCGAGTCTCAAGCCATTGAAATACATCTTGATCCACATCTAGCTCCAAAGAAATTATTTGGAAATTTGAATATTGTTCAGCACAAACTCAATTTCTTCTCCACTATTGCGATTCTTGGTGCTCTGATACCATGTAGAAAATCTCTAACACGGCTATAATACCAAGTATAAATTATATCAATGGATTCAATCCAATCATGCAATGCACTAAAACAAGATATTGAATCCTTACTATATTTGCGAAATATAAAAAACGATTGCTCAATCACATGCAAGTAAGAGAAAGGAAATCATCAATCACACAACACAAGATGATTTTAGGGAAAGCACCTCCTTAAAACCATTTATCATATATTGTACATAGTCAAAGAATCATGAAACAATACAATTCTTTCTCACACTGAGAAAATCCTGCATTATCCTAACTGTCTCACTCTCATCCTGCTCAAAACTATCTAGCAATTTTCTTAGGCCAAATTGACCAACACTTAGCCAATTCTCAACCCCTCCTTAGCCTAGCCTTGCTCACACAATCCATAGGAAATTAATCCATATTAAATAGGATAATATACCTTCCTTGACTGAACAATTCTTATGGAGCCTTCCTCTGACTTTATAACTACACGTGGGAAGTTCTCTAAAATACAACTGATATTTTACTTGTCTTTAACATTTCTCTCAATTGGGTCTCCATTAGAATCGACATGCATGCAACTATTAATAGTGAATAATGAGTTATTTATTAGATCACTACTTGTGAATTAAATCTATTTTAATTCACTTTATCTTCCACTAGCTCATCAAACAGTTAGAACTAGTTAAATTGATTTTAACTCAATTAATGTGAGTTAAATGATCCCACTCACACCACGCTAGTGCTACAACTATAACTGGACCCTGTAAATAATAGAATCACTCTACATGCCTATCCTTTGACCCTCAACTTGAAATTCTTGAGCTAACTAAGTCTATCACACTTAGTTAAATATTAAAAGTTGTTATGAGATAAGATTACAAATTACTTTTAATTTAATTAAGGATAATTAAATCAAAAGCCTCACATGACAACCATTTTCTGGGTGCCATTTTCTAGATTTTGTTTCTGGATGTGAATTTCACTGTTCTTGTTGCAAATTTCAGAAATACATATACAAAGAATATGATTGTGGAATAATAAAAAACAAGAGACAATAAGATGAAATATGTAAGTATATCATTGTATCTTGATAATGCATAGAAGGAAAAAATGTTCACTTTCCTTTTCAGGTGCCCAACCTTTCACTTAACAGAGCTCCAAATACACAATAAAGAAAAAACCTTCCTTAATCTCCTATCTCTTTAAATATCCTTTGTGAATAGAAACACCCCTATGTACTTGTGGTCCCATCACTAATGAGTAAAAACTACCTAGTAGGCCTTATCAAGTGGATTGTTTTCATTAAATAGCTATCACCAATTATCTATTGGGCCCTATTAGTAATAAATCATTTTCTTTATTTTTCCAATGTAATTAGATGTAAAATTTAACATAGAATATTTTTCTAGCACACACAATTGACCTCTATACAAATATGAGTTATCTACATAAATTTTCATACATGTCAACAAATTTGTTAAGTGATTTAGTTTTAATTTTTATTTTAAAATAACTTTTCCCCATCTATTTCCTAATAGTGATTATACATTGGGTAGGGTTAACTTACATTCACGATAGATTTTCTATATAAATATGATTTCATTTTTCCTAAACTATCAAATATTTTATATTACCATGTAAAATATATCTTATCATATTCATTTGTGTATGTATATGTAATTAGAGATTTCAATGTCTTTGTAATAGGTAATAAGGTTCATAGAGGAGCTTCAAGCCATTTCATCTTTGGAAATCTAAAATCTTTCACAAACAAGAGGAAAATTTTAATGGGACATTATAAACAAAAACATTTTAACCTGAAAGCCTTATTTTTCATGAAAAAGATGAAATATTTGAATGTTTCTTATCAATGTACATATATTATCTATGCAAGATGATTTTTTTTTCCTCATTACATGAGATCTTTATTTTTGGATCAAACATATAAATACATTTTCAAAATATGTATATAATAACTTCGATGTATCTATTGGGGTGGTAGGAGTAGGGGGATCCTTTTTCACCTTGAAAATAAAGAAGAACTGAAGTATTCTTTGGTTTTGGGACTCACTTCTAACAATGTGACAAAGGCATATGCCCTCCTCCAAGGGTTAAAGAAAATTTTTGGCCTTGGAGCACAAGTGATTTTTATTAGAGACTCGGAAAACATAATTCACAATTTCTACTCAAAAACATTCCCTTCATATCTAAATCTCAAACAAATCTTCAAATGAATTCACTATTGGTGCCAAAATATTTAGAGGGGGAACTTATTTCATGTTATGAGAGGTAACGACACCAAGGATGGTCCCATGGCTAATCAAGGAGAAATTTTGAGTAAGGGAGAACTAAATTTCATTTTTGAGAGAGGAATTGAGTGAATCCTTTAATCTTTTTTATTTATTTATTTAATTTTCTGGGGGGAAATAAATATGAGGTGCTCTCTCCCTTGTGCATTTGGGAGGCCCATGGTCCTGAGTCATCTTTTTCATGGAGGGAATTATGGAAGAGTATGAGGATACATTTGTAAATCATGTGGAACAATGCATGGTTGTACTTTAGGGAAGTGAAATCCTAGAAGATTTTGGCCTCTCCAAGGTTGGATTCGTGAGATTGAATGATTTGGAGGCATGGGAGATGATAATGGAGGCATTAATTTCATGTTTGTAGGGAAGTGGTGCTGCCTCAAAGAAGGGAAATAATTTTACATGATTAAACCTATGTATGTAGGTATTCCCATGTTTGATAGCTATACATATTGTGTTGGGACTTTCCCTCAGAGTGTCAGACTACATATGAAGATGGAAGGTGGTTGGTTCACTATGGAGGATTATTTGATAATTCGAGTGTATAGTGGGTTAGTTGTGTGGTCTTGTGCTTCGTGTGACTTTGTGTTTCAATCAAAAGATAGGGGAAACAAGCATGGGTTGGTTTCCATCTAAGGTAATCCATTTTTTTTTTGTATACTTATTTCTGATGCTCAGGAGTGGTATTGGGGGATCATTTGTTTCCATTTGACATGGAGATAGGTCATTATTTTTCAATTTAGTCTTATTTATTGGTGTAGGATGTTAGAGTACAATGAGTTTTGATATAGATATGTTTTGAGGTGTATTATTATTATGTATAATTAGTTCAGGGTCTGGGTGAGAAAGGTCGCATCGCCATGGATCCACAATTTTTCTAGGGGTGTTGTCTAGGTTATTAATTCTTTTTCCTTTTTTGTGGCCCCTGTTGTTGTTAATTTCTATATATTGGAGCTTTGGAAATTTTTCCTCCTCCTGGATTTCTTGGCTTGGAAAAAGTGGGAGTTTGGTAGTAGGGTGGTGGTGCCTGCATGTCTAATTTTGGGTGTGCTTTGTAGGATGAACTTGGTCCATATGTGCTAGCTTTACAGTTCACTTGTGCATATTCAATTTTTTATTTTCACTTGGGAAATTGATACTAGTACATAATCTATTCTAATTGGATTTATAAATTTTATTTTTATGTCAATTCCAAAGGCTAGTTTTTTTTTTTTTTTTTTATTTTCTCTTAGGCTTAGTCTAGAGAGTCATAGTTTGGTGGCTTCTAAGTACCAAGGGGAGTGATTCCTCATTAATTCAGGGATGTTGGGACCTTTTTCCTTAGTCACTTTGGTTTGAGGACTTTATTTGGATCATATATTGACATTGGAGCCTTCCTTGGACTTGGACCTATTTGAAGTTATGATGTAGGGTAGGGAGGGACAAAATTAGGAAAAAAAAAATTCTTATGCAATAGGATGTTACAATTCTTATGGAGAATTTCTTTAGCATCTAGCAAAGGTTCCATAGGATGGAGGATGAACTAGATTCCCTCAAGTCGCAACTGGAGGAATTGAATCAATAATTGAGGGAAGGAAACAATATGTTGGATGATCAAATAATTCAGGGGGAGGACCAACCTCATGAAAAATAATTTAAACTTTTTGGAATGATATGAAAATTTTGTTTTATGGGGCGGGGGGGGGGATTTTGGAGAAGTTACGAATGGGCCAATGTGGATTTTTTTTATTTTTGAAATATCATATAAGGAACTGTAAATGGTTGAAGGGAAACTTTATATTCCAACCATGTTTTTGTATATGTTATTAGTTATGGCATATGTAATATTTTTTTAATCCTATCCTTTCAAGGATTCCAATATTCAAAATGGTCTCCTTAACTTCCAAGCCATCTAATCTTTCATTACTTGTTTACTTGCAGCTAAAAATCCAAATTTCACATCACCTCTAGAATGCTCCCTTTGATATTGTTATATCATTGTGTAAAAAGGTTTATATATTTTTATATTAATCAAATATTTTCACTAATAACCTAACCTGCTTCAACACAACTTTGTTGAAAATAACTGCATCAATACAAACTACCAAACTAAGGGTTGAGCTTGAAATCAAGCTCAAGAGAAACAAAACCAAGGCCATTTCTCATTCACCATGTATACAAGAAAAACCTTTAAGTTCCCTATATAATCCTAGATAGTGAACAATTAATTATTTCATACTATAATGCTTAGAATGAAACATGGTAAAATCTTCATGCTCACCACTCATGATGACTATGGCCATAGTGTAGGGTGCAAGTCATAGGCTCCCTAGAACGCACTAATAGCCATTAAATTACTTGTGGAGATATATACCAATATGCATGAATAATATGAATTGAAACACTTTGTTTGAAGATATGTTGCCACATAATAATAAACTCTCTCTTGTACACCACACACGAAAACTTTCAACTCAATATGTCAACTAATTCACAATCATTGCATTTTTCTTATGTGCTCTATGGGGGATTCATTAATAGCATGCAAGATACACAACAAGCTAATGGTTGCCTATTTCATGCAATATTTTACATCCATTCTATCTTTTAGCTTATGTGTTCATGTGTATTAAACACTTGTTAACTATTGAGCATTGTGTCAATTAACAATTAACATAAAAATGCCATATTTAAATGATGTTTGAAATCTTTTAATTTTAATTTAGAGTGATAATATTATTCTAAGTCACTATGGAAGCAAAAGAGAATAATTAATTAATATATAATTAGCAGAGATGTGGCATGACTAATTTGAAAAACAATACAAAAGTATTAAATTATTGTGATGTGAGTTCTTTCCCCGTCACAAACAATAACAATTATCTTGAGTAGTATTATCAGACACATATCGAAACATCATAATGTGGAGAGGATGCAAGGTATCAGAAACAATTGTAAGCATGTGAATCAACTTCATATTTTCTTCTCAAAAATTTAGTGACCACAACACCTACATGTTCTCAAATCATTTTTCATTGTTGTCTCCATTAGATTTTTAAAACTAATTTAAACATATTTTTAGAATTATAAATGTCTAACACATATATTCGCTTGCAAAGAATAAATTATTCTTTCTATCTAATAATACTACTTAACTCCCTTTATCTTTCTTTTATTTATGTTTTCTATAAAAGAAAAAACTTGAACCATGAGAAACCTAATATATATATAAATAAATTATATATATATATATATATATATATATATATATATATATATATATATATATATACACTAGCAAAGAGTGAATTATGCTTTCTATCTAATAGTACTACTTAACTCCCTCTGCCTTTCTTTTATTTAGGTTTTCTATGAAAGAAAAAACTTGAACCATGAGAAACCTAATATATATAAAAGTAAATAGTATATATGTAAATGCAATAGAATGTATTACAAATTCCTCATATTAACTTGATCCTGGAACCATCTCAAAGGTCTATGCCAAAAAAAAATTATGTCATTTGTACATTCACTTTGTATCAATATCCAAAAAAACATGGTCATTTCTCCATTCATTCTAGAGAGATGAACAATGGAATTATATGCTTTCAGTAATGTCAAAATTGGAATTATATGCTTTTCCATAATGTCAAAATAATTAAGTGATTTGCCCATTTACTCCACATAAATAAATAATAAAAAATAAGAAAATGTTGTCAAGAGTAATAAAAAATAATAAAATGTTGTCAAGATTGTGTGATTTTTGAAACTTTATAAAAATTAATAAAGTTTTACACATTAACACGATCCCAATTATCCCAAAAGCCTTGCCTTAGTGTTCAATGAAAAAAAATAACAATAATTATATTTTTTCGTGTGTTTATTCTGCATCAATATCAAAAAAATTAACCCATTTATCCATTCACTCTACATACATGAATAATGAAATTATATGTTTTTTTTTTTTTTGCATCTAGGGTAATCGGTAACTGGTGAGAGTTATCCTGAACAAGGCCCAGGATCAAATCCTACTGGCTGCCACTATAAACCTAGGCTAAGTGTAACAACCTGCAAGTCACACAATAGCAATTAACTTATGCCTCAACAGGAGCCGAGACGTCCACTATGGGGTCGCCTACTCTTCTAGCCAAGACACAACAGGCCATATACTCAATGAGATTTGAACCTCCATCTCGTGGGTTTCACCCAGCGAAATTTACCGTTAAACCACATGTCACTGTATCAAATTATATGTTGTGGTGCAGAATGTCAAAATAATTAGGTCATTAGTCCATTCACTCCATATAAACAAATACATAAAAAAATGAAATTTATAAAAATAATATGTAGATATTATTCTAGAACACAGAGTAAAGTCAACAAGGTTTATTCTAAATCTTTTGTATTCTATTATAAAATTCTTTACTTTCATAGACTAGATCAATTAACAAGTTTACGAAATAAAATTATTAAAAGTTATTTTATGTCTTTATATATATGGGTGGGGTTCATTTTTATCGTTAAACATAGTTTCCATTAATTAGATGTAATGAATGCAATATAAATATAATTAGGTAGGATTAACCCAACAAAACATAAACAATAGATGTATAAGAGTGAAATAAAAATAATGTAGAAATCTCAGGGTGATAAAAGTTATTTGTAGAAATTATACAATAAGAATATTTTGTATTTTATATTTAATTTATATTTCTATTTTATATAAATATTTATAAATTATATGTTTTTAATTTATATTTAATTAATATTATATTAATGAATTATATAAATATTTGATTATAGAAATTAGTAACTGGATTAGTGATATTAGTTGGATTATTATATATGGATATTATAAGTTTAATTTTTAGCTTGAGAAATTACGATATAGGGGTATTTAAGTTGCCAAAATTATTAGAGGATTGTACTTGGTATGGACCACACCAGTATTGCACCTGGCATGGGTGTTGTCACGCCAGTATTGCATCTAGTATGGGTGTTGAACCTGGTATGAGCCACACTAATACTGCACCTGGTATGGGTGTTGCCACGCCAGTATTGCATCTAGTATGGGTGTTGAACCTGGTATGAGCCACACTAATACTGCACCTGGTATGGGCCACACCAGTATTTGTTATGGGCCACTGACACTTGAGGATTGCATCTGATATGGGTCACACCAACCTTTAACATAGATAGATTTTTTTTTATGAAGTGTAAAACCAATGACCTTCACATCACAAAATAACTTAACAATACACCACATCACCATCTATTCTACACTTGATAAACTATTTTTAAATTTTAATATTACGTTAATATAAAATTTTAATAATTTTTTTTTAAATATTTAAATTTATTGAGTATGCCACAACAATATTAAATCAATGTTAATTTAAGATAAACGGTAATCGTATACTTAAAACTCCATGTCACTTTGGTTTAACAATATTATTAAAATATTTATTAAATTTAACAGCTAAAAGTGGCAAACAGATAATTGCGAAGAGAATTTGTCATTTATTAACTACAACCATCCATGGTTCTCATAGTGTATGATCACTTCTAATTCGTCACAGGGACAATGTTGGCAATAAAGCTAAGTTATAGAGTTAGTGGAAAATTCCAAATATTTTAACTTTTAAATTAAAATATTAATTTTTTAATTATTTTTAGATATTTTAATTATATAATTTTAAAAATTGTATTTGTAAATATATAAATAAATTTAATTTTTTAAAATTTTAAATTTGATTTACAATTTTAACAAAGATATTTATAATTTTTATTACCTAAATTTTAAATAAAATTAATTAATTTCTTAAATTTTAATAAGGAGACTATCTATCTTATTTTAGAAGACCAAAAATATTTTTTTGTTTTAACTAGTTCGAAGAAAACAATTAATATAGCTAAAATAAGAACGAACTTTCATGAATTTCATAGTGAAACAAGTCGTTGGGTAGTTCCTAAAACACCATGGGTGGAAAGGATTTGCCATATATATGAGAATACAAACATTGAGGATGAAACACCCACATTAGATCTCAGTTTCATAATATTTTTGCAATACCGACCTTCCCAGCCTTTTAACATATCAAAATTATAGTGAGCTCGGGACGCTACTCTCCAAGCTCTTTGAGCATAGGAGTACAATTTTAAAACAAACTAAATAATTAGTTTCTTAAATTACGATAGAACAAAGTTTGGTCTTAGTGGACGTTAACCAACACCACCATCATCATTAAAATATTTAAATTTCTAGACTAAAATTTAAATAAAATTAATAAAATAACAAATCTTAACGTTTAATAAATTTTCAAAATTGTCGAGTCTTATTAGTATAACCGGTTGAGGATGGGACTCTTTAGCAAGGTGACCCAGATTTAAACTTCATGGGGTGTTTGTGCCCCAAGAGATGAAAAATGCTAAAAAATCCAGTTAGCTTAGGATTGGTGTGACCTAGACCGAGTGCGATCCCCAAGTAACTTTAATATATTAGATGTCCTTGAATTACAACTCAAGTCATAAATCAAACCTAAAAAATCACAAACAACTTAAATTGAAATAATCTCTACTTAAATGTTCACGAGTGTAATAAGGTATTTGCAAACAATGTAGAAATTTGCTGAATAATGATTAATTATCCACCGAGACTATCCTGATCACATACAATTCGAATTTATATGCAACAAATAATCTCTTCCACTCAGATCATCAAACATGCGGAAATAAAATCAAGCGATAACACATCAAATCATCATACGCATTAACACAGTATGTATGGGGAAAGCTTATAGCTGAAAACCCCGCAGCTATTGTGTATATTATAATGGAGAAATCATGTAACAAACTCAGTACAATACTCCTCACAAGTACTCAGTACTTTCTCATGAAGTTACACACAAACTAGCTCGGTTTTGAACAGGTTACTGGTTCAAAACTCACCGCCAATTGCCTTGCCTCTATTGCGCAATCCAGGCCTGTCTATATAGAGATCCAAGGTTCGAATCTCCTTGGCTTGACAGTGCAATCATCATGGGCAATTCCTCCAAGTGTGGTGCAAATCTCATGCACAACTGATGTCGCCACTGATAGCTAACTCCACCATTTCATCTACCTCTTTCACTGGTCTCCACTGAACTGATCATGCACTGTAGTGAACTGATGTGTTCTTGAGTTGAATAATGAGTTATTAATTAATGAATTAAATAATATTTAATTCACTCCACTCATAACTAATTGATTAGCTAGTTAAACTAATCTCAACTAGTTCAACTAAGATAAACAGAACACAACTCCACTATCTGTCCCATTAACTCCTCCAAAACTTCTGTCACTGAAGTCCAACTGAAGTCAACCATGCAAGATGCCATCAAACCCTAGGAATCACGTGATTCCTCTGTCAGTTGCATGAGCCACCTCCATGACTCGAACTGAAGTGCTCCAAGAGAGTAAACTGTTGTTTATAGTCTAAATATTATTAAGGGTAAATAATATTTGACTTCCATATTTTTAGGAGAGGCAGTCTAAAAATAGCCTTCGACCTCTTCGACCTAAAAATAGAGTCTCATCTATTTTTACCAACATGACCAATGCTCCAAGAATCTCAAACTGGAATCCCCGAACCATGCTCCATATGTCTAAAAATAGACATAGTCTAAAAATAGACTTTGCGCCAGAATTCGCCCGCGGGCCCACTTGGTGAAGGCGACTTCATTTCACCAAGCTCCATCATCTTGCTGCTTTCTCAACACTCCCTCTCAGCAAGATATGGATTATCTGCAATCCCTATCCTGCCTCTGTGGAATTCGAACTTGCTCCTGGTGAGCGCCTTTCCTGATCCTCCGTGAGAACATATGAAAGCATCATGATTCTCCGCTGAACACAATCTCTGATATGATGGTACTTGATGTCGATGTGTTTGGACCTATCATGAAATACTGGATTAGCCGAGAGCTTGATGCAGCTCTGGTTATCACAGTAGATCACTGTAGGCTCCAAATGCAACCTGAACAAACCTGCGAGGATCTTCCTCATCCAAATAGCCTCGCATGCAACTAAGCTAGCTGCCATGTGCTCGGCCTCTGCTGAACTGAGTGCCACGGATCTCTGCTTCCTACTGTACCAGGAAACTGCTGTCGACCCAATGCTGAAAACTCCTCCAGATGTGCTCTTCCGGTCCGTTGGACTCCCTGCCCAATCTGCATCAGTGAAGCCAGAAAGCTTCGCTCCATCCTCCTGTCTGTACCATAGACCATATCTCGATGTGCCTCTAATATAGCGCAATACATGCTTGCCTGCCTTCCAAAAGAGCTTGGTAGGCTTAACCATAGCTTGCGAAAGCTGGTTAACTGCATAGCATATATCGGGTCGTGTATTGACCGGATACATAAGCGACCCCACCAACTGTCGATAGACAGTGGCATCCACTACCTCCGCTGAAGTAGCATCCTCCTTCCTCCAACCACCAGGAAGAGGAGTGTTAACAGGCTTGCAGCCTTGCATGTTGAACCTCTCGAGAATCTCCCGGGCATACTTGTCCTGAGAAACAAACAGTCCTCCGCTGCGCTGCCAAATCTCCAATCCCAGGAAATAATGAAGGATGCCCAAGTCCTTCATCTCAAACTCTCGTGCAAGATCCTCCTTGCATGAAAGTATCAACTGCTCATCGCCATTCAAAATCAGATCATCTACATACAGTACGATGATCAACAGCTTCCCCTCCACCACAATCTGGTACAGGTTTGGATCTGCCTCACTCTTGGAGAATCCAAGCCCAGTGAAGTAGCTGTCTATCCGAGTGTACCAAGCACGAGGTGCTTGCTTCAGCCCATACAGTGCTCTCTTGAGTCGGCACACATGCGACTCACTGCTGAAGATCTCAAAACCTTCAGGCTGCTCTATGTACACCTCTTCCTCAATAACTCCATTGAGGAACACAATCTTCACATCCATCTGATGAATGTGCCACCCCATCTGCGCTGAGAGAGCAAGGATCGTCCGTATGGAAGAGTACCTTGCGACAGGTGCAAAAGTCTCCTCATAGTCAATCCCCTCGATCTGTGAGAAGCCACGGGCGACAAATCTCGCCTTGCACTTCTCCACACTCCCGTCAGCCGCCTGCTTCACCTTGTAGATCCATCGCGAACCTACAACTGATTTCCCAACCGGTCTTGGGACAATCTCCCATGCACTGTTCCTGATGATAGAATCATATTCTTCGATCATGGCATCAACCCATGCGGGTTCCTCCACGACTTCCTCAAAAGAGGATGGCTCCGTCACAACACATTGACTCACAAGAGCCATGTATCCAGTGTACCGATCCGGTGACTGTCTCTGTCTGCGCTGTGCTGTAGGTGGTCCTACAACCTTATCTGCATCCCGAGCCAGTCGCTCAGCTTCTGTAGTGCGCATGCGCCCTCTGATGGTTGGCGCTGCCTGGGTGGTTTCTTCCACCTCCTGAACCTCCTCTTGTGGCTGATCCACATCCGGAAGCTCCTCCTTAGGAACTAACAGCTCCTCATCTGCATGCGAGTGTAGCTCCCTCTCAAGCGAACACTGCATGGCTTTCTCCTCCTGAAATTTTATATCCCGTCGCACAACAGTCTTTCGACTGTCTGACAAATACACCCGATAGTTGTGAGGTGTATCAGTGTACCCCACAAATATTCCAACCTCAGTAGTTGGATCCAGCTTCCTTCTCGCATCCTTCGTCACATGCATGTAGACAGGAGAACCAAAAATCCGCAAATGGGAAATATCAGGCCTCTTGCCAGAATAAGCCTCCTCTGGTGTACTCATGCCAAGAACCTTGTGAGGACAACGGTTATGCACATACACTGATGTATTGCATGCCTCAGCCCACAAGTGAAGGGGTAGGCCCTGATCATGCAACATCGCCCGTGCAGCACCCACGATCGTTCTGTTCTTCCGCTCAGCCACCCCGTTCTGCTGTGGGTTATGGGGTGCGATGAGCTCTCTCCGAATCCCTTCTGCGCTGCAGAACTCCTTGAATTCAGCCGAGATGAATTCCCCACCGTTATCACTCCTTAGAGCAATCACCTTCTTCCCCGACTCCTTCTCGACCAGTGCTTTAAACTCACAGAACTTCGCGAATGTATCGCTCTTCTTCGGCATGAAGAAGATCCAGCACTTTCGAGAGAAATCATCAACAAAGATCACATAATGCTTGTGCTTTGCTGTCGAAGCAACTGAGAAAGGACCACACACGTCTGTGTGAACTCTCTTAAGGATCGTCGTGGCGCGACTATCCTTCTCGTGAAAGGTGGCTTTCACATACTTCCTAAAGTACACCCCTTGCACTGATCTGACTGCGCAAGAGTGCCCTTAGGAAGCCCAGTAGAAATCTGCTGCAGAATCTTCAAAGCTCCATGGTGAAGGTGGCCCAATCTCCTGTGCCACAGTTCGCCCTCATCATCCCGGCTCACCACTTCTCCCGCCTTGCATGCCATAGCTGCGCAGCCATCTACCTACAACTGATAAAGGTTCTTAGTTCGAACCCCTATCTTCTGGGTCTCTCCAGTAGTCTTACTGCGTAGGAAGGCTTTTCCTTCGCTGAAGACCACATCATACCCCTTATCCTCCAACATCGCCACAGAGATCAAGTTCTTCTTCAATCCAGGTATATGCATGACATCCCTCAATACAAAGGGTTTACCAGACTCCCTCTGAAAGGATATGGTACCGATACCAGTCGCACTGTATCTACCATCATCGCCCATCTCGATGTGCACACCCAAATCTTTGTCCTCCAGATTTGAGAACAATTCCCGATCTCCCGTCATATGAAATGACGCACCGCTGTCCAAGAACCATACCGATCCCAGCACACTTGAAACCAAGCATGCAATCAGTGAAAAGTCAAGCTCGAACTATGAAGCCAAGGCTTCTCCATCTGCAGATCTTCCCACTTGCTTGTTCTTCTTCTTCTTTGGACAATTGGTAGCATAATGTCCGTGATCATGGCAGTGAAAACACTTCACTTTCGCCATATCTTGCTTCTTTCCCTTTGCACCAGAATGAGAAGTCTTCTTACCCTTCCCCTTCTTTGCTTTTGCAACCAAAGTGAAATTTTCTTCATCAGCTCCCTTTGATGAAGATCCATCTCGAGTAGTCCTCCTTATCTCCTCCTGCATGAGATCCGCCCAAAGGCGCTCCCATCCCGGCAGCTTCTCCCGACCATTGACACTATCTTGATATGAGTGTCAAGCCTTCGGAAGACCAAGGAGAGCCAGGTCGACCATGTCCTCTTCATCGACAGTAACCCCCACACTTCCCAGTTCATCTCTGCATTGAGTGAACTTCGTGAGGTATTTGGCGATACTGTCGCCCTTCTCCATCTTGATGTTCCTGAGCTTATCTTTGAGCACCAGCTTCCTTTGGTCGCTCTTCTTCTGGAATAGATCCGTCAAAGCTTTCCACATTAAATATGGAGTAGCCTTTCCATGCAGGATGGATACAATATGATCCTTGACGCCCTCCAACAGGATCCTTCGACACTTCGCCATCTTCTTTTGCCATGCATCGACTTCAGCAGGATCAGTGGGCTTTTGGACATCCGTATCTACGAACTCCTTCAGAACATTATCTTCTAATACTGCTTCCATGTGATCCTTCCATGCAACATAATTCGAACTGCCTTCAAGAGCATATTCGAGTCGCAAACCGTTGAAAGACATTTTCAACACCGGCACCAAGAAAACAAAACTGCTGCAAAATTTCGAATTCCACCTCAAAGCTCAACCACTCTAGATCTGTGAGAACAAATTATTTCTAGCACAGAGATTGATTGCAAGGGGCGTTTACCATACCTTTCACTTTCCGAAGAAATATGAATCCGGAGGCTACCTGGCCCGCATGCAGACTCTGTCTACCGAAATAAGTTTGTAATCACTGTGATGATCAATATGAACTTCAATAGCTCCGATACCATGTAGAAATTTGCTGAATAATGATTAATTATCCACCGAGACTATCCTGATCACATACAATTCGAATTTATATGCAACACATAATCTCTTCCACTCGGATCATCAAACATGCGGAAATAAAATCAAGCGATAACACATCAAATCATCATACACATTAACACAGTATGTATGGGGAAAGCTTATAGCTGAAAACCCCGCAGCTATTGTGTATATTATAATGGAGAAATCATGTAACAAACTCAGTACAATACTCCTCACAAGTACTCGGTACTTTCTCATGAAGTTACACACAAACTAGCTCAGTTTTGAACAGGTTACTGGTTCAAAACTCACCGCCAATTGCCTTGCCTCTATTGCGCAATCCAGGACTGTCTATATAGAGATCCAAGGTTCGAATCTCCTTGGCTTGACAGCGCAATCATCATGGGCAATTCCTCCAAGTGTGGTGCAAATCTCATGCACAACTGATGTCGCCACTCATAGCTAACTCCACCCTTTCATCTACCTCTTTCACTGGTCTCCACTAAACTGATCATGCACTGTAGTGAACTGATGTGTTCTTGAGTTGAATAATGAGTTACTAATTAATGAATTAAATAATATTTAATTCACTCCACTCATAACTAATTGATTAGCTAGTTAAACTAATCTCAACTAGTTCAACTAAAATAACCAGAACACAACTCCACTAGCTGTCTCATTAACTCCACCAAACTTCTGCCACTGAAGTCCTAACTGAAGTCAACCATGCATGATGCCATCAAACCCTAGGGATAGTGTAATTCCTCTGTCAGATGCATGAGCCACTTCTGTAGCTCGAACTGAAGTGCTCCAATAGAGTAAACTGAAGTTTATAGTCTAAATATTATTAAGGGTAAATAATATTTGACTTCCTTATTTTTAGGAGAGGCAGTCTAAAAATAGCCTTCGACCTCTTCGACCTAAAAAATAGAGTCTCATCTATTTTTACCAACATGACCAATGCTCCAAGAATCTCAAACTGGAATTCCCGAACCATGCTCCATATGTCTAAAAATAGACATAGTCTAAAAATAGACTTTGCGCCAGAATTCGCCTGCGGGCCCACTTAGTGAAGGCGACTTCATTTCACTAAGCTTCATCATCTTGCTGCATTTTCAACAAACAATTGGTCAATGAAAGTTGATAACATCGAATCTCTTTGAAAGAAAAAAATATTATTATTACGCTGTAAAGCATTCTTATTTGAAAACAACCTACCTAAAGTGCCACCTGTACCATCATGTACCGTTGATTTTCATGTTAGACGATTCAAATGATTTCAACCTTTGATTGATTACTATTATTATTTAGTTATGAGAAAAAATTTAAAATTCTTGAGCGGGCATTTGTTATCCTTGGGATGGGAGGCGTCTCTGATGGAGAGACTTGTTCAGCCTCTATGTGGTGTTTGCGTTCATAACGCATCTGTAGCAAAAGACAGTAACAGTTTGGAATTCAGCTCTGAAAAACAGCTACCAAAGCTTAAATGTATGGTTTCGTTTTCGAATGCCTTGAATTTGTCTCGCACTTTTATTTCCAGATTCGTCTGTGATATCGAATCTCTATGCACAAATTTGTTTTCTGTTCTTGCTTCGATATAATGTTTTCGCTAAATTTGTCTCTATATTTGATGAATGCAACAGTCATGCAAGACCTATCGTAAACTGCATCTTTTCGTTTCTTGTTCCCGGAAATTTAAAGTATATATCTGTGTTAGGGAATTTATCCCTTTCATGTCTTTCCAGGATCTTGAAAGTGTGCTTCTGCATAATTGTGCCTTTTTTCAGTAATAGAAAGGGGCGGTTCACAAAGTCTATGAAAAATACCTTTTCAGTTTTCCTGTTATTATTGCTGGAATCTAGCACACCAGAGCGTTTCAAGTTTTCCTGAGCTTCTGGGTGTGATCTCAAACCCTGTCGGTTGTACTGGAACCGTGATTTCTGGCAAAATCAATTACAAGAAATTCATGCGTTTCGCATTTATTCTACTTAATAGAAGATCCTAGCCTATTTCTATTGCGCCCTTTTTGTTTTAAGCTACCATAGTTCGTACTTGGTTCATTTTTTATCATTCAATGTTTAATAAATTTTGGTGTAAGATAAATTTACAGAAATTCATTTGGGTTTAAAATAAATCTACATAAGTTTTTTCCAGACTTTGATAAATAGAACAAGTTTTTTTCCCAACTTTGATAAATAGAATAATTATTTCCAACGGAAGTCATCCTTTGTTATACAGGTCCCAACTCCAATTGTGAATTATATTAAGTTACATGGAACCTGCATCTGCGTCATTTATGTTTCTCAGGATTACAACCAGTGAGAAAGAAAAATAAGCCACAAGTTTATTTTATAAATCATCTTATCTTGGACCTCTGGCCCTGTTTCTTTTCTATGTTGATTGAAATATTTTGATCAAAATTACTTTGTTCTGACTAATTTTTCATTTTGTATGAATGCTTTAGACATTGTGAGCACTTGATTTGAGGTGTCCTGAAATATCTGCCCAAATAGTAGCAAAGTTGAGTGCTTTTCATCAGCTTGATGTACCGGGTGCTCGACAGCCAAAGCTTTGGAATCGGCTCAGGTATTTTTGTCATATCTTGATCAAATTGTTTGCAGGGAACTTGTCTTTTGCTGTGAAGAATACTGAATTGTTTATTTATTTCCATTGAAATTAGAGATTAGGCAAAGACAGCACTGGCCTTGTGTCCTAAAATTGAGGCTATAGAATTCCAGCTTGACTGTATGGAAGAAGAGATCGATAATCTGGGTTTTGAAGAGGTTTCAGATGATTGATTAAACCAAAGTGGAATTGAAGGGTCAGTTAAATATCCTTGGAAAGGCTGAGTAGATGTGCAAGACACATCTATAATGAAGTTGTATGGTGTGAGTGAGAACAGTCACTTATTGAATGTGTGTGTTAATATGGAGCACTGATGATAACCCTGCATACATCAATTGTGTATACACGGTGAATGGGAGCCTGAATTTGAAGTATTATATGAAGATATCACTGTATTTATAATGATATCACAGTGCCGTAGTAGAATGCTAATGAAACCAAGGTTAACCTGTGAAGAAGCAGAGTTTGTTTATAATAAGGCGTTGAAGAGTTGGGCGGAACTTCGAGCAAGGAGAAGTAGAACCATGAGAAGCTACCGTAAAAGCGGTTAGGAGTGTTAGAAACTGGAAGTATCGCGTGTGATTAAGGGTGGTAAGCTGTATTTGAATTTCGAACGCGATATGGGTAATTGAAGGACACATGTCTTGGGGCGGTTTTTAAAAACCAAGAGTTTCGCGTTTTTTTGGGACGTTAAAGTATGGAGAAAAAAATGCGATAATGCGCGATGATCATTGGATCATCCAAACCAAAGCAACACCCTGTCAGCTGTCTGATGCGAGAGGTATGTTAATTGGTGGACCCGAATAATATTTTATATGAGCGCTGCAGAAATAGGTAATCAGAGAATGGCCCATATGGAGACATGACGTCCTTTTAACCAATGGAAACGTAGCACATAATGTTTAACATGTGAAAGTTAGTTTGCACTGCATGCCCAGAAATTCTTGGCTATTGCCACCTCATCTTGGGGTTTCATTTTAATCAACTCCACTGATGACTAAAGCAGAAGCAGCGGAATCACGCTTGAAGATTTTAGGATTAGTGCAACAATATAAATCAAATGGCTAACCAATGATGTGTATGATTGATTCATTTTAAAGGGTTTATCTATACAAAATTACACGTTTTAATACCATCCACGTGTAAATGTAGATTTATAGATTTTGGAATAATTAAAATAGTATATAAAGTTAAAATGGATAAAATTTATATAATACAAAACCTAATTTTAATAATTAGGATTTTTTTTAAAATTTCAGCCTATAGTGTTATAACCTTGATTTATTTATTTATCAAAATTCTAATAATTTTAAAAAATTTAAAACAAAAAATAATCCAGATGATCAATATACCATACACATTTTGCTTATCTTGACACATTACAGAGCTCAAGACACTTTCACTTTTTAATATATTTTCCCCTTGCCATGGGTAAATTTGATATTAAATTAATATAAAATATTAACAATATCATTTATGAACACATATTTTTATGTTTTGTTTTTTTAATAAAGTTGATCGGAATAAAAGGTTAAGAATAAATTATTAATAATAATATTTTATTAAATATTTTACAGTCAAATAAAAAAAATATTTGAAATGCATAAAAAGACTTGATAACAATATTAACATCTAATGTGACATAGATGAATAAACTTGATAGGAGTAGTTATAACCTTTTATAGAATTTGAAACTCACCAAGATATAAATTGCTGAGATGAGAACCATTTTGTAACGTCCATAGTAAACATCTGCTATAAATCCCCCTATTAGGGGTATAACACATGTGGTTCCTGTCCAGTAGTTGACATTCTTGACAGAAGTTGCAATCCCTTCGTGCAACACTGATGTTAAATAGAAGATCATGCTTAACGAAATGGAAATGTATGCGAGAGTCTCACAGAATACAAATACTACAGAATCCATGCACAACGTAATTAGATATGGAATCTCTTTAAAGTCTTGCCTGCATTCTTAGTACAGAGATGATGTTAATATATACATATAAATACTTACCTAGGATGAAACCAGAAGCCTTCCATCCACCAAATTTTTTTCTTGTGAACAAGTCCTTCTACGAGATCAACGGATCCATCTTTGATACTTTCAATTTTCTCATTGTTTCTTCTCATCTCTGGTTGCACTGGTGATTTGCTGAACTGCACCAATTCTTTAAAGTGTTGGAATTTCATGATTATACCAAAAAAAACTTCTCTTCCAGGCTTCTTTTCTGAAATAATTGAAGCCACACTTCCAAGTATGAACCTAATGATGCTATTTATATCTTTAGTTACTGGGTTTCTCTTAAAAAAATGAGTTGGTAAGTATGTCCCCTATCTTCACTCAAGGAATTATTGCTTTAATTACTTCAAAGTTCATTCTTAACATTCCATAAATATGTGCCAAAAAAATATCATAGTGCATAATCAGACCACCACTCTATGAAAGGCTTTACAGCATTTCCTTTGCAACATATGGTGCAATTGCTAGTTTATAATGATTTTCTACCACATTACAACTCCTATAATTTGATCGCGATCGCTGTCCCTTGTAGTCTGGTGGTACCTTATCTTCATTTTCATCCCATAAATGCTCTCATCATCTCACTATCAAGACTTATTTAAACCTCTTATGGTTTATATATTATTTAAAGAAATAATAATATTATAATATTAAACTTTAATTTCCATAAATAAAAAATAAATATAATTTTCCTTAATTTTTTTACTACTATTATTTCTTATTTAAATTGTTCTATCATATTAGTGAATAATATATATATATATATATATATATAATAAAAAGTATTTAAGTTATAACCATTTTTATAATTAAGAGATGTAATATTTGTAAATAATTATAAATTTTTAAATATCAATTTAATATAAAAGAGATATTGTATTATAAATTAAATGAAATATTAAACATCATAATAATAATAAAACAATTTAATATTGAACTCAATTAAAAAATAATAAAAACAATAAACAATATGTTTTTTTCTAAGTTTAGAGTAATCCTAATCTTCTTATTTTTTCTTCTCCTATCTCATTCACGGATTTCGAATCGATGACCTTGCAAACGGAGTGCCTTAAGAGCGCACCCCATCACCGACTGCTCTACACCATGTGAGCTGCAATAAATAATATGTTATAGTGTCCTTTTGTTTTTATTAATAAAATTATAAATAATTAAATAAAATAAAATAAAACAACATAATATACCCATTACATTAAAATAATTTTAAATAATAATTATTCATATTTGTAACATATCTTTGAGAACATATAATTAATAAATTTACAAAAAAAAGAGTTTAATTAATAAATGTATACTTAAAAAAATAAAAATATTTTTAAATATATATACTAGCCTAGATTCATCTTAACCCTGGATCTATTAGGTAGAGAGAGGGATCAAATCTCTTGAGATACAAAACTAGTTAAGAGTGAAAAGAGATTTGATCCTTCTCATCGCTTGATAGATATGGAGTTAATATGGATCTAAATTTATTATAATATATATATATATATATATATATATATATGATTGAAATTGAAACATTTTATTTGTAATTCATGTTCTCCACATTAAAATGTTAAAACGTGCCCCCTCATCATGTATGCATACATTTAATTATTTTTATTATTAATATTTTCTAAAATATTACATATCAAATCCATATTAAGCATTGAAAGAATTAAAAATCTCCCTCATACATTGAATTAGAAAGAAACTACTAATAGATATGAATTCTCTCAAACTTTCTCTATTGGAGGAAGCCTCTGCTAAGAAATTGGTATCAAAGCCAGTAACGTCTAGTTCTTCGGGTAATACTGTAAAACGTCTTTTATCTTATGATGGATGTTGGACGTAGATCTGTTTCTTTCGGAGAAATTCAGGTAGAATAGCAAAATAAATAATCATTTAATATGGATAATTTGTTACATTCTGCATCTTCTTATGAAATAAGCTCTGTTGAACTAGAAATAGTTGAAATTCAGCCATCTGCTAAATGGAAACTCCCTAGCGTCAATCTGTCTGAAGTCTATTTCGGTCTGTCTGTATTTCATCTAAAAGCAATAACAAGAGTATCTATCAAGGAATGTGTTAGTAAGATACATGAGAATGATGAAGCAATACATACCATTCCCTTACTTAACCCAAAAGAATTACAAAAAGAAGCTCATTGCCATAATACAACATATATTCATCTTGGATGCATAAGGGTGGGAATATCTGCTTTGACTCATCAAGGTATCAATACTTTTGTCTTAGCCACTATAAGAGACCTTAATCATAATAAGTATACAGATTCTCTCCTAGGAGGAATTGTTGCTTCACTCTCCAATGGTCCAGTTTGGTTTGATTGTTATCCCAACTTCTCTGTCTATGTATATGATGAATGTATCAAAGACATTCTGAAACTGAAAATTAAAACTTCAGGGTTTGATATGAAGAATAAAAGGAAAAACATTTTTATGCATACCAGAGGTTGTTTCCGTCATACCAATACTCTATATCTTGTTGTTTTACATTCCCTTAGTCAAGCTTCTAGGACTAGTGTATTTGTTATTACTGATGCTCAAAACCAAAAAATAGAACACCAGACAATAAAATGGGAAGAAATGAGTTTCCCAGAAAGCTCGACTGTAGATATGCCCATAATCCCAAAAATCCAAAATATAACGTCTACACAAATCCAAGAAGGGCCTTCATCTGCTATCCTGTCATTTCCAAGAAGGTCTACCATTCTTGTCCAAAGAATAGAAGAAGCCTCCCAAGCATATAGAGCATCACACCCCGAAATTTCTGTGACCTCATCATATTCTTCAAATTTGTCTCAAAATTGCTCTCATATCGAGTTGTTTGAGTTAGCCCAAATTTTAAAAGTTTATGATTTAGAAATTAAATGCCCTGCATGCCAAACTCTTGTACAGATAAAAAAACTTGCCCATTTCGTCAATCATCAAAATCACAATCTAAGAATAGGAGAAGCTCCTACTACTTTATTATCCAACTCTTGTCCAAACCCAAAATGCAGTGATATTTCCTTCCCTCATGATTTTGTCATGATGATGCATGAACTTCCATATTTAGAAAATGAAGATCCGAGATTGACGATGTTCAGCAAGATGAGACCTCCAGGAATGTACTGATATGGATTAGGCTATCTGGAACAAATGGCTGATCGTATTCCCTCATGTAGATTCCAAAATATTGTCCCATAAGATTGTAAACCACCTTCCAAGCCAGAAATGTTTATTTTTTTCTCAATTACGGAAGGATGCCCAAATTATAAAGATAATACAGAATGGATGAAGAGAATGTTCAATTGGGTTTTGTTTACTCATCCAAAAACTAGAGAATTTAATTTGAGCACATCCCTAGAAGAAAAAATTTATTTGTCAATCAAATGGAAAGAATATATGGATAACGCAATTTCATGGATTTCTTTCTATGAGTGGAAGAAACAAGAAGAAAAAAAGGATATCCAAATGATGACTGTAGAATCTTAAAAAACAAACACTAATGAACAACTTGCGATGGTAGCGAGATGTAATATAGTTCTACTTTTCCTCCATATAAAGGAATAATTCTGGAAGAATCAAGAAAGGTAGCTAAAGAAATCCCTTTAGTATTAAAAAATGAAACATCCATTGGGATAGATGGAAGTATACAAAGGGTTAGTGAGAAAATTAATTGGAAAGATACTTCTTTGAAAGGACTAGAAATAAACTTAGTAAAGACTGGTGAACAAAAAAAACAATTGATTCCATTCAAGTATCTATAAATTATGTAAATAGAAATATGACTGACGTACAATATTCTATATCTGTATTAGAAGGCTTTGATAGAGAAACAAAATAATAATAAAAATATGAAAATTTTGGAAGCATTGAAAAAAGAATTGATTTGGATTAGAGACAACACAAGAAATGATCCAAGATCTGTCTTCCCGCTTTGAGAAATTAACTATTTCGTCAAAATATAAAAACATATCTATATCTATGCTCTTTAGCCATCATGTTCTAATTCATCATGTTGAAAGACCAACAGAGAAATTCTCTTTTCTATTTCCAAAATAAAATGCTGATGAAAAACTAGAATCCTCTTATTCCCACTTTTTTCCTATTTATGAACCATTATCCAATCAATACACCATATATCCTGCCCCAGACCTTAGTGGAAAGGGAAGCATACCATAATCACATAACTTCCATTCAGAGTCACATAAAGAGTGGAACATTGATAATATGAGTGTTGGACAGATTATACAGATGATAGATAAGATGTTTACTGAATATAAGCTGATGTGCATGAGAGGAAAAAATGAAGTTGAAGCTTCTAAAACTTTAATTCAATGTTTTACTATAATCCTTCAGAGATGATGGGAAGTGGAATCTTCCCTAGCACTGATATAAAAAATGACTGAAGAAGTGGTGAAAGATGAAGCATTTGATGTTGTACATACATTTGAAGGAAAACCCCAGCATAATATGATAGGAGCACTCACTCCTATGATTCTTGAGCATTGGTGCGGTCCAAAAACTTAAATATCTAACAAACATGGAATGATTCTCATGAATCTCAAGTGCAAGAAAATGTGTGAATATGATGACTTCCACAAAGGTTGGGTGCAAATAATTTATGAAGTTAAAGACACCAAAAATCTACTATCGAAACAAGTATATTTAGCTGCACTTCCTTCCAAATTTTTAGATTACATACAAAACGAATAAGTCTTGTAGACCCCATATGAATCTCACACTTTGGGAGAAATCTATTGTATCATTACCAAAGCCTTAGTAAGACTCTGTATAAACATGAAGGTGAATAAATATCTGCAAAAACTGTCTAGACTTCCAGAAAACAAATAAACTTGCAATAAGTAAGGATTATCTTTAGATGATCCTATTGTACATAGGAAAAGAACAAAAAATATCATCAAGAAAAATATGAAAAACAAAGAAAGATCCAGACAACCTTCCAAGCCAAGAAGATATTCTAGAGAAGCCTACTACAAGACAATTCCAAAATCCCACTACTATAGTCCTAAATGCATCCATCTCAAGACTTAAAAACAAGAAGCTTAGAACCATATGACCTATTGGCTATGTGGGAATCAAGGACATACTTCAAACAAATGTCCTCGAGGAGAAAGTTCGAAACTAAATAAAGGAAAGAAAACACAAGAGCTTGCAAAAAAATTTCAACAAGCAAAATTATAGAAAGAAGAAAAGAAACCTCTTATTCATATTCAGTACTATATATGTGGATCAAATAATTAGATCATAAAACTATCCTAATATTCATTTCAGAGAAGAAGTTCATATGTTAGGACAAAAATGTTGTGATTCTTCAGAAAATTCTAGTTTCATATTTTCAAACTCCAAGTTATAAAATGATCAAATAAATTTTCATGCTGAAAATTTATGTAATTGCACAGATTCTGAAGATTATCATTACAGCATACAAGAGTCAGACATAGAATACAATTCAAAAGGGGAAAAAGAACCTGCAAGAAAAGAAAAAATTTGTATGGCACATACTTCTCATGATGAAGAAGAAAAATTTATTGCAGGTATTAAGATGCTTCAAGAAGGATAAATGAAGGAAAGGATAATGGAGGCATTTCTACAAAAAATGGTCAAAAATCAAAGCTCAACTTCATAATGTACTACTGTGGTACTACCTCAAAAGCCCTTTTTGGAGATGCGTCATATAAAAAGAACACAAAATATTTTCAAAGAAGTCAGCAATTGTCAAAACAAAGGGCTCTTAATCTTAATGAGGTTAGTCAAGAAATCCATAAGTTAAAGAAAGAAATAGTTTAGGTAAAAGAACTAGTCTCCAAAATAGAAAAAGGAAAGATGTAAGAAGAAAAACTTTCTCCTCAGAAAAACCAAAATGTAGAAATATATGAAACTAGACCAGAAAATTATCTAGGACTGTGCAGCATGAAAAATAGTCGTACAACATCAGCAATATCATGTTTTTGTCAACATTAAAGTCCAGAATGAATTTTTTTCTCTTAGAGCATTAATAAATACAGGAGCAGATATCAATTTCCTCAACAAAAATATTGTTCCTGCCAAATATTGGATTTCTGTGAAAAAGGTAAGTAACTGGATTGGGAAAACAAGAAATCAAATATGAAATCCCAAAATAAACAATATGCTTTTAGCATTATTGCATGAATGTAAAATTTGGAGTAGGTGATATACCCATAGATTTCATATTGGAAAATTCTTTCTTAGCAGCAGTTGAACCGCATGGTTCTATAAGATTAGAAAATGGAAGAGTTGGCTTCTTCATCTCAGTTCCTGACAATAAAGGAGACTTGTGCACAATGACATTGCCTTTGATATTCACTCCTAGAATATCAACTATGGTTCAGGAAATGCAGGAAATACACAAGACTGAAGAAAAGGTAGGGGAACTAAAAGAACTAAAAGCTCACCTCAAAATTGAAGAACAATTAAAGAATCCAAAAATAATTGAAATAATTTCTAAGATAAGAAAGAAATTAGAAGAAGAATGATGTGAAAATAAACCTAATGCATTCTGACACATAAAACAACATTTTGTTGAATTACCCTACAAGTCAGAATAGATAGGAAAACCATGTAAAAGTAGAGAAATTCCAATGAATGAAGAATATAGTATATTATGTCAAAAATAAATTCAAGATCTTATAAAAAGAAAATTAATCTGAGAATGATCTTGGAATTGCTACAGCTTCTATGTAAATAAACACTCTGAACAGATTAGAGGGATTCCTAGATTACTAATAAACTACATGCCTCTAAACAATTCCATGTCAAATGACACCTATCTAATTCCTCATAAGAGAAACCTTATAGGAAATATTTTTGGTACAAAAAACTTTTCAAAGTTTGATATGAAGTTTGGATTCTGTAAATTGGAAATCAAGGAAGAAGACAGATTTAATACAACCTTCAATTTTCCCTCAGGCCACTATGAATGGAATATCATGCCATTCAGACTCAAGCATGCTCCTTCAAAATTTCAGAAAGTCATGGACCAGGTATTTAGGCCTTATTTTGATTGGATTATTGTATATATTGATGATGTGTTTATTTTTTCAAAATCGCTTGAAGAAAATTTCAATAATGTATACAGATTCAAGCAAATATTTAGAAATAGTGGCTTGGTACTGAGTAAAAATTAAATGTAAATATTCCATAACAAAGTAAAATTTTTGGGGCAGATGATAGAAAACAAGAAAATTACACTTCAAAAACTTGTTGTGGCCTTCACCAATAAATTCCCAAATGTTATTACTAACAAAACTCAACTTCAAATGTTTTTGGGTTGTCTAAATTATGTCAACAGTTTCTATAAAAATTGTGCTCAAGGCCGAAGATTGCTAAATCAAAGGCCCCAGAATAATCCAACACCTCAAATTGAAGCACATACCGTTGCAATCAAAAGAATAAAAGAAAAGGTAAAAACACTACCTGTTCTTTATTTATATGATAATATTTTTAAAACTGTTGAAACAGATGCCAGTGATGTTGGTTGGGGAGGAGTATTAAAACAACAAAAATAAGAACAAGAACATATCATCCAGATTGCATCTGGAGTATGTAGCCCTATAAAAAAGAATTATTCTACCATCGAGAAAGAGGTGAAAGTTGCATGGAACTGCATTGATAAATTTTACTTCCATTTGATAAATAAAAAAATCCTCTTGAGAACAGATGCAACAACAATGAAAAAGGTCCTGGAAAAATATATAAAAAGCCCAGGTAATCAAAATTTGCTAGATGGAAAGCTCTATTTTGAAATTTTGACTTTGAAATTGAACATATTAAAGGCAACAAAAATAGTCTCCCTGATTTTCGAAGGCGAGAAAATTTTCAAGAATAAATCCACCTGATGGTGATTGTTATTGAATGGGACCCTACAAAAAACCATGAAGTGATAAGAGAAATATATGACCAAATGAAATGGGAATATTACTGTCAAATATGGAAGCCAACCTAGCAGTTGAGGAATACACAAGTCCTAGACTCAAACCTACAGCCTCACAGATATTTACAACATTTGTTACTAGAAAGAAAAATGTATCCAAAGAGCAGCAGATGGATTCCTGATATGGTGTATAAGCACTCAATAAATATGGAAAGTCAAGTCGAAGAAGACCTAGGAACATATTTTAAAGATATTTCAGTCGTATGGACAGATGAACAACTGAGACATAATAATTTTCACAAGTATTTGGTGATAAACAAAACCATCAACCCAAATTTCCACCAAAGATAGTTGTGGCCTCATAATAATCCTTGATTTTATATTTCTTTGCACAGTTTATAAATTTTCTGGATATGAAAAACTATGGTGGGGCATTTTGTGTAAGGACAAACATCATTTCACATATTATACTCTTCTGAAATTTGGATTAGTATTTATCAATCAAGCTCTTAATAAACCTAACTGGCTCAAGGATTGGTAGAAATGGTTCGGATTAAATAAAACTTCAATGGATCCAACATATTTCGAGAATGACTTCCAAATAACATGTGAAGAATTTTTTGGCTGCTATCATTTTCCTTGTAAAACAACCATAGACCTGGAAAACCATGCAGAAGAAAGGATCCTCACCAATTTCATGGCAAGACAACACCAATGGCTCATCATGACAAAAACAAAGCATCGAACTATACTAAGAAAACCCATAATTGTCCGACAAACATATACAAAGGCATGGGATACAAGGGGAAATTATGCTAAAGAAAGATTTCCAAGTACGAATGCTTTAGGTACATAATCCATGAAATATTCGGTTCTCGTGGGCTTGCCAATAAAAGCATCCACTATGAAAGGTAATGTCTAGTCACCTGACTATGAGTGTGACCAATATCGTGGGATTCCGATAATATATCCACTATGTAAAAAAAATGTTAATAATGGGAACCGAGGGATCCCAAGAAATCTCCCTTGTGTATGTTACTTTACCGTAAGATTCCGGAGACTCAGAGCACTTCTCCGACTTTTGGTGTGATTTGATCCACAAGTCATATCTTGGTAAATCATTGTAGAGAGTTGAGAGTAATTTCATGTTCTGCATCTACGAACTTAGGTTCGGTCAGTCTGCATAGATATGATTCATGTTAAATATTGAAATATTTTGTTTATTACTCACGTTAAATTTCTCCTTGTTATTGATATTTTAAAAATCTTATATATCAACTCCATATTAAAAATGAAATAAATTACACATCCCTATAGTTATGGAAAGTGAAAATATAAGAATTTTTTTAATTTAAATTACTTTATTTTTCTCTATATAAAGTAGATATTACTTTATAGAAAATTTTGTTACTTAATATGGACTTGAAATATTCCACTTATAGTTGACAATAAATTTATTTTTTGTCTATATTACACATCATGTAATATCAATAATACTATTTTCTATCGTCTCTATATTAAGTAGTGAAAATATTTTTTTTAACTTTCTATTACTTAGTATATCTATATAAATTTATGTAAAATTAAAAAGCAAATTTAGTTAATTTAAAGTATTATTTTACTATTTTCAAATGCAATTTTACTTAATAACATCTCACCAATATTGGGTTGTAGAGTGTCTCTCCATGTAAATATAAAAGTAGATATAAATTAAGATTCACTTAACCATTTAAATTAAAATAATTATGGCTTAAGGCATTTCCTTTTGAGAAAAACTCCCCCAGTTGCAAATTTGCACTCTTTTGCACCATCAGATCCATTGTTACACGATTAAAAGTTCTTCCACCCTTAAATCTCACTTTTTTAAGTTTTAACCAAATCTTGATTTGTGTAACCGTTGAGCTTATTAATCTTTAAAATAATTACGCTGTAAAGCGTTCTTATTTGAAAGCAAATTTCCTAAACTACCAAATGTACCATTGTAAACCATTGATTTTGATGTTAGACAATTGAGATAATGTCTACCTTAGATAAAATATTGTTATTATTAATTAGTTAGAAAGAAAAACCGTTTTAAAAACAATCGGCTTCATCTTGCCTCAGTTGTATGATTGAATATCGATTACTAATGCACTAGCTCGACCATCATGATTATTATAGATTTTAGTTGAATGGAATTAGCTAGACTATACAAGCTTTTCATTACAATTGTATCTCTGACTACCCATCCACCGAGGGAATATGATTTATAAATTATTTTCTCCTTTAGTTTAACCGCGAGTGCAAACGGCAGACACGATGGCTTCAAAGGGAATGTTATTCACACTATTAATGGTGGTGTTTACAATAGAGAGGATCATGGTGCAGATTCCAATCCCACCAATATACGATGGGTTTGTGTACAGAAATTGTCTACGTGCAAATTCAGTGCTGGTGTAGGTGTTCTATGACCCCCTCTGTCCAGACAGGAGGGACTCATGGTGGCCATTGAAGAAGATCCTCTGCCTCACAATCAAGGTAAGGATTTTGAATTTTATTCAGTATTAGTATCATATCATAGTAAAAAAGGTAGATTATATGCAATTTCTTAAATACTCAAGTGAAGTTAAGTTATATGCAGAATTCATATGGTCCGGGACATCTTACCCTAGAAGATCAAGCTGTGGCGATGAGGATTTTAGTTTATCGTTCTAGGGTATCAGGACACTGTTTTAGACAAAAGTGGGAGAAATTATTTTCAAAACTGTTACATTGAGGGTGTTATCGATTTTTTATGCGGAAATGGAAGATAGGTAAATTTTAAACCAAATAAAAATACAATCACCGACATACATTATTTTTATTTCTCATATGGAAGTTGATAATTGATAATTAACAATAGAATTTTTTTATTTGTTGACTGCTGAGCTACGGTTTGCATTGAATTCCTATAGATATCGGGGCATTTACATCTCATAAGAGATATTTTCTATCAGACAACACAGGCTTCGTTTTTATGCACTACATGTTGATAGGAAATGGATCATTGTTCTTGAGATAAGTTCCTATAAAAAAAAAAAAAAAAAAAAAACAACTGTTGAATCTGAAAATAATAATGTTAATCATAAAACCCAAACAAAACAGCGTAAATAAATTATATTTAGCATCACCCTTAAACTTCAAAAAGCTCGAAGCATATAAACAGTCAAAAAACCATCACCTCCAATTAATAAAGCCATGCTCCATTCCTTACAGTTTATAAATATGAAAGAAGATTAATACATAGAGGAGCAAAAATCAAACATTTCTTCTCATTTAAAGCATTTCTTCTCATTAAATAGAAATTAATTTCTGACCAAGAATGATGAAGAGCTTTAGTGGAGTGCACCATGGCCTGCAATTTTTGGTAGTTTTGTTCATCTTCTTGGTTCGAATTTGTTTTGATGAGGTTCGTCTGTAAAAATGGAAAATCTAACTAACATTTATTTGATTATTTCTTGATTGTTTTTGTAACTTATTATTATTAATTGTATTTAATCTAAAGGTTGAAACTTTTTCAATTGTCTAACATGAAAATCAATGGTGTAGAATGTTACAAGTGGCATTTTAGGAAAGTTGTTTTCAAATAGTAACGCTTTACAACGTAATTATAGTTTAGTATGATATTATTATTTTTTGCATTGTTGAAATATATATTAATTAAATGAAATATGAAAACTAATTGTATTTTTTATATTCTCATGGTATTTTAAATATTTATATGTATTTGTGATATATATTTTAAAAATATTTATATTTTTCAAGTATATTATTCTTGTTGAATAGCCCAATCATGTTGTTCACTCTGTCGAATTGTAGCTATTTTAGTAATTTTACATGATTCATGTGAGAGCATTTTCTCTATACTACTCTTTTCTATGTTACTGCTTTACAATGTTTCCTTTGCAACATATGGTGCTAATTACAAAAAAATGAAACAATAGATAAATATATAGCCTAGTGCCAGGCCCTCTTGCAGCCCAGATAAGCATGTGACTTCAAGGCATGTTTTTAGCTAGCCCGGATAAGCATGTGACTTCAAGACATGTTTTTTATCTTTTCTTGAAAAATTTCAAGGTATAAGCTCCTCTTTCAATTCTCCTCCCACGTGTTTATCGAGAAAATTTTAATTAAAGTTTTAGTTTTCTTTGGCGGATTGGGTTACAGGGCTTTTGGTATTGTATAAAAAACCACTTTCAATGCGTTTGAAGTTATATGTATTCAAGAAAAATTCTATAAAATTTAAGGCATGGTACAATTTTGGAGCTCCCTGGAATCCACATAATTATTAAAATGATTGTAAGAGAGATTCAGATAATTATGAAAATTATTGTAAAAGACACTGAAAGGGAAATGTTGATAGTATTGGTGACCTGCATGTTTATCCACTGAAGGTTAGGCTGTAGTATTTTTTTGTGTTTGGTGAAAAGAAATAGTAATGGGGTTATTTTCTTCAAGTGGAATAAGAAAATATTCTAGGTAGAACAATCTAGTGAGAAGGTTTACATCTAGCTTGTCGAAGTGGTTGTTAATTTGGTTGAATGGTTAAGCTACTAGTATCAATACCTTAGAAAGAGGTAAATTTGTACAGTAACCACTAAAAATGGTCTTTGAAAAAATATTAGAGTGTGGTACTGGAGATAATAGTTGAGGATTGTCATTAGTTGTTAATGTTTTTTTTTTTTTTTTTGGTCATATATTTAGATGATATTTTTTTTTTTTGAATAATGCTAATTCTATTTATATAAGATAACGATGCAAAACTGCCTCAGCTTCAGCTGTGTGAGCCTAAAAGCTGGGTTTGATAGCCATGAAATACGAAATTCTGGACTGCCCTGTGAGGGAAACCAGTCCTTTAGGAATAAGTCTTGCCGCCCACACAGGGGAAACCAGCACATTGTTCATACAGTTTAACAAAAATAAGCATGCGAAAATTGCATTCAGCTCTTTCAGCAGAAGAGAGTTTAACAGAAAAGAAAAAAAGATCCCAAGAAGCTTGAGCTGCAGTACCGAGGTGTGCCAAAGGTCGCGGTGTTCACTGGTCATGAGCTGGAGAAGGAGGTTCCTCCATGATACGGCACTTGAACTCGTCGCTACTACCATCATCTACTTCAGTGGGTGCGCAGGCAGTTTTGACAGCGTCCTCCTGCATGTGTTCTTTGCTCTGATCACCACAAGCAATCTCCAATGGCACCCCAGAGTCCATTGCTACATCCTTATCCGGAGGGGGTGGAGGACCAGGGGCGAAGGAGGGGTTGGGGCTAACCGTTTCCTCTCTAAGGGTGACTGTGACAAATGCACTGATTACAAGCCTGTCCAAGGAGCACTCAAAGTGAAATTCCTCTCTTTGAGAGGATTGGCGTAGGGGAAAACGAGCTGACGCATGGGATACAGGGGAAACGACGGGATGGGTGATAGGGTGCAGGGGAGACTCGACGTGAGGAAGCGGGGGAGTTTGAGCAAAGTGCACATGCCCTGCTTGGCAGGCTCTGCCTCTAAGATTATGGGTTTCCGGGTAGTGACCCCAAGAAATGTCCTTAGAGGAGGAGTCGGTGCTAGTAGAAGGCCGAGAGTGGGACACACGACCCCTGCTGCTACCACGTCGGTACCTCATTCTGTGACAGAGCCGCAGCATGGTTGCAGAAGCAGGTTGACAAGGCCGAATGAGGGGGGGGTGGGGGGGGCAAGAGGAATGCAGAGGCGACAAGAAGGACAGGACGGACTGAGCATAGGATTGAGAATTCGAGCAGCAAAAATCGCTCTGAGAAAAATGGTGACCCGACAGAGTCTCGAGGCAGCAGAGAAGCATGCAGCAGCGCCCAGTTTGCGTGCGAGCACTCGGCTCAGCACAAGCAGGAGGGAAAGCACTGCACAACGGGGTGGGAGATCTACAAGAAGCGTGAGAGAAAGTCGAATGACAGTGCGCAAACACCATAGAAAACCAAGCAGGTAGAGCGATATGGAAAAGGAGCAAGGTGAAGTTGTTAATGGGACGCAGGCTGGAAGGAATAAATGTAGAGTTAATGAAGTTGTAGGTGGCCATATAGCCACCCCACGCGAGCTCCAACGGGAGTCGCCAAGAGACGGACGTCCCATCCCACTTAACTAACATCCGCATTCGGAATTAGTTGTTAATGTTGTTTCAAATTAACTTTGTGGTTATGTAATTAAAAATATGATTTCATAAAAATAATTCCATATCTCTAATATCTCTTCTATGTATTGTATAAGACTATGAGTGTCAATTTTAATTTTAAATTGGGTTTAATATGAAAATATTAGAATATAAAAATAATTTTCCTATTGGTATTTTTTAGGGTAAATTTTAATTTTAAATTGGGTTTTATATACAATATTATAACATGAAATTAATTTTCCAATTGGTATTTTTGACAAAGAATAATGTTTTTTGCTATAGGTATCTTTGATAAAGAATAATGTTGTCTTACTCTTAAATAAATATTAAGATAATTTTCTCCTCACTTTCACTTACACTATTATAATGTGAAACTTTTATATTTCAATTAAAATATTACAATAACTTGAAAATGAAGATCAATTGAAATATTTATGGAATGCATTATTGTTAGGACCTTTTATGTATTAGAATAGGTGAAGCAATACTTTTACATTTTGTAGAAAGGTTTTGATCATATTTATAATGTAATTAATTATTTTTCGCATTAGTTTAAAGCTAAATATGAAAGATTTAAAATTGGATTTTATTTAAGTTATTTTTTCTTTATAAATACATTTTAAGGTGTTTCACTTTGAGAATAATTCCCCTAGTTGCCATTTTACATTTGTTTGCACCATCGGATCTATTGTTAACCGTTGAGAGTTCTTCCATAAAATCTCACTTTTTTAGCTGTCAACCAAATGTCAACCAAATCTTGATTTGTGTAACAGTTCAACTTACTGATCTCTAAAATAATAATTATAACCCATGAACAAGGATTGAGAGTCTTTGCACTCTTAAATATGACTTTTTTAACTGTCAACCGAATCTTGATTTGTGTAACTGTTTAACTTATTAATGTTTAAAATAATAATTATAGCTCATGAATATCTCTCACTTTTTTAACTATCAACCGAATCTTGATTTATGTAACCGTTCAACTTATTTATATTTAAAATAATAATTATAACCAGTAAACATCTCTCCTTCCGAAACAGATTTAAGCAAAGAAAGGGAACAACAAAGACACATATCTGTTCTTATAAACAGACATGGCAATGTCCTTATAAACACACATTAATAAATAACCAAGGTGTGAGGTATAAGATATGTTCTATTTCAAGTATTGATATGTTTTTCTCTTTAGATATGCTAATATTCGACATAATCAAATGATCATTCCAAAAGCCTAACGTTCAAATAGTTTCGAAGTAAAATAGATGGCATTTCAAAATATGCGAGTGTGGTATTGGAGATAATAGTTGAGGATTTTCATCACCTGTTAAGGTTGTTTCAAACTAACTTTGTGATCATATAATTAAACATACGATTTCATAAAAATATTTCCACATTTTTAATATTTGATTTCATAGAAATATTTTCACATCTTTAATATTTTTTTATGAATTTTATAAAAATATGAGTGTGAATTTTAATTTTAAATTGGAGTTTATATGAAAATATTAGAACATGACACTAATTTTCTTATTGGTATCTTTGAGCGCTAATTTTAATTTTAAATTGGAATTTATATACACATATTATAACATGAAACTAATTTTCCAATTGGTATCTTTGATAAAGATATCAAAGAATAATGGTTGTGCTATTTGTATCTTTAATAAAGAATAATATTGTCTTACTCTTAAATAAATAGTCATAATTTTCTCCTCATGTAATACCATTATAATGTGAAATTTCAATTAAAATAACGTGAAAATGAAGATCAATTGAAATATTTATGGAATGCATTATTGTGAGGACCTTTTATGTATTAGAATAGGTCAAACAATAATTTCATGTTTTGCAGAAAAGTTTCTATCATATTTATAATGTAATTAATTATTTTTTGCATTAGTTTAAATTTTAAATTTAAACAGAAAAGTTTAAACTTAGATTTTATTTAAGTTATTTTTTCTTTATAATTACACTTTAAGAAGAATTTCTGCAGTTGCCATTTTGCACTTTTTTGCACCATCGGATATATTGTTAATGATTGAGAGTTCTTCCACTTTTAGATTTCACTTTTCCACCCTTAGATCTCACTTTTTAAACTCTTAATGGAGAGTTCTTCCACACTTAGATCTTACTTTTTTAACTGTAAACCAAATCTTGATTTATATAACCATTCAACCTAACTCATGAACAAGAATTGAGAGTTCTTACACCTTTAAATCTTATTTTTTTTAACTATAAACCAACCTTTATAAACCAACCTTTATAAACCAACCTTTATTTGAGTAGTTCAACTTATTAATATTTAAAATAATAATTATAACCCATCAACATATCTCCCTCCCTCCCAAATGGGTTTAAGCAAAGAAAGGAAACAACGGAGACACATATCTGCTAGTGCAGATATGTTATGTTCTATTTCGAGTTGCTATGTTCTATTTCGGTTATTGATATGCTTTGCTCTTTGGATATGCTAATATTCGATATCATCAAATGATCATTCCAAAAGCCTAACCTTCAAATATTTCTGAAGTAAGATAGGATTCCTTATATAATATTGATTATTTGGTTACCATACTACTAACTACGGGCCTAATTGGACAACCAACCTGTGAATACAGATAGATGAGGAACAACTTATTTCGGATCAGGGCCTTTGGTGATTGCTGGCTTATGGTGTTGTTGTTTATCTTGAACAATCTCCTCGTTTTGTTGTTTTTCAGGTCACGAAACGATCACAGAAATTCAGGTGAGTTTTAAATTTTTTGAAAAATGAGAATTTTGTGATTTGAATTGAGTTTATTTTTGTTTCAGAATGTATCATATGAAAAAAAAAAAATGCAATAGTTAAAATAAGTTTCAATGCCAAGTTTCTTAATGATCTAGGCATTAAGTTTTATAATTTTTCAAAATAAGTTTTAATGCCAAGTTGCTCAATGATCCAGGCATTAAATTTTAAAAATTTTCAAAATTAAATATGCAATAATTAAAATGGGTTTCAATACCAAATTTCTCAATTATCTAGCATTAAGTTTTAAAAAATTTCAAAATGAGTTTCAATACTAAGTTGCTCAATGATCGGGACATTAAATTTTAAAATTTTTCAAAATTAAACATTGGTAATTCATAGTTTGCTTAAGCAATTACTTGATAATGACTTATTATATTTCATTATATTCCAATTTTAAACCTGTCATTCACTAAAAATATTACTTCTCACTTTTTAAACTTTCGTAATTTGAATTGAGTTAATCTTTTTGTTTTGGTTTCATATCATTTATTAAAGAAAAAAAAAAACATTACTTCACTTAGCCAATCACTTGATAATGACTTATTATATTTCATGAAATTTCAATTTTAAAACTCCCCTTCATTAAAAATATTACTTCTCACTTTCAAAAAAATTATATTGCATGAAATTCCAAGTTTAAACTTCCCCTTCATCAAAAATATTACTTCTCACTTTTTAATTTTTTAATAGAACAAAATGAAATGAAATTTATATTGTTATAATTTACATTAACTCTATCAAATTCTCAATATGTTATTTCAACAAATACAAAGTCTCTTAATAAGAACCAATCAATAGGAAACAATCGAGGTCAACAAGGCTTTTATATCTTTGATACTATATTAATAGTTTATTATACTTCTTGAGAACCACATTAATCAGAAATTTGATATCATGCTAACACTTTTATGCCTCCCATGCACCCAATAGGCTAGGATGACACTATGTGTTAAATTTGGGAGTGCAAGTGGAACTTAGGGTTATTAAAAAGAAGAATATCCATAAAGTTACTAGGAATTCCAATTGATAGATTTACATACATATTTCCAAATCAAAAGACATGGAATGACACTTTTTTCATAAATCAACAATATTGGTCAAAAGACATGGAATGACACTTTTTTCATAAATCAACAATATTGGTAAAAATTCAATGTCAAACCTTTTGAGCAATCCGGCACGATTTTCCCAGGATCATGGAATTGATCATGGAATTTCAGGTGAGTTTTAAAGTTTAGATTTCTATAATTAAGTTTTTTTATTTTATTTGAGATGTATCACATTAAAAATATACAATAATTAAAATGGCTTCAATGTCAATTTTCTCAATGATTCATGTATTAAGTTTTAAAGTTTTTCAAAATTAAACTTTGGGAATTTAAATTGATTTGATTTTCTTTTTCTAGATTCATCTCATTTATTAAAAAAAAAAAATTAATATTATTTCACAATTTGCTTATGGAAAAGCTGAATTCCTAAGGGCTTGATAATGAAGTATTATGTTTAAAAACATTACTTTTCACTTTTAATTTTTTAATATAACAAAATGAAAATGAATTTATATTGCTATAATTTACATTAATTTGATCAAATTCTCAATCCATGTGACTTCAATAGATACAAAATCTCTCAATAGGAACCATTCTAGGTGAGCAGGGATTTTATATCTATGATACTATTTTAATAGTTTATTATACTTCTTTGGAACCACACTAATCAAAAATTTGATATCATGCTAATAATACCATGTGCACCCAACATACTTCTTTAGAACCACACTAATAAAAAATTTGATATCATGCTAATACTACCATGTGCACCCAACATACTTCTTTGGAACCACACTAATCACAAATTTGAAATCATGCTAATAATTCCATGTGCACCCAACAAGCCACGCTGACACTTTGTGTTAAAATTTGGCAACACAAGTGCAACTTAGGGTTCTTAAAAAAAAAATATCAATAAAGTTAGTAGGAAAATTTAGTTTAAAATTGAAGGGTTTTGAATGCTACACACATGACAATACTCCTCATTCATAAAATAATTTACAAAAATGTTAAAAAATGGAGAACTATTTGTTAGAAAAAAACAAATTTGTTGTAAAAGTTGTCATAAATTTAAATCCAATGAGAGGAGATCATAAAATAAAATAAATAAAACTAATCCTATGTTAAAATAAAAATTTTATGTTGTTTTTTTGTAAACAAATTTTGTTAACTGGTCAAGGTAAATTTGAAATAAAATAAAAATAAAAATAATCTTATGTTAAAATAAAAATTGTACATTGTTGTTTTTTTAAATTAATTTTTGTTGGGTAGCTTTGTGTTGGACAAGTTATCGGTGGTTGGTGGCTTATTAGATTGTGTGAATAATCAATGTCTTCAACCATGTAGAGGGTTCTTCACCATGTAAACTATTGCAAGGGTTTATTGCAATTGTCAATATAAATTGATGATATATACAAGAAGTTATAACCTTGTACTCTTGAGAGAGAAATGAAAAATACAAAAATGGTGTACTACCATGTAGAGGGTTCTTCACCATGTAAAATAATGCAAGGGTTTATTGCAATTGTCAATATAAATCAATGATATATACAAGAAGTTATCATAACAATTAGAATTTTGGCCACAAGGAGATGTAAACCTTGTGCTCTTGAGAGAGAAATGCAAAATACTAAAATAGTGTACTATTGAGAGGGAAATGAAAAATGCTAGAACAGTTTTTTGTTATTGTCACAGTTTTAATGAAATTAAAAATAAGAATGTGTGTGTGTGTGTGTGAATTTATATAAATACAAATAATATTGTTGAATTTTTCTTCTAGAAAAAATTGTGTAGATTATAAGGAACATTTGAAGTTTCTGGTGGATGCTCCACCCATTATCATGGACACATAAATATTTCTTTGAGAGTAATGAGTGGAGGACCACATTAAATATAATATTAGTTTAATGATAAATTAAAAAGATACTTTATGATTGGGTAAATTTGAGCAAAATTAATAAAAAAAATAGATTAGATGAAGGTATCAAAGTGATTATATTTGAGCAAATAATGCGGAAGATTAGAAAGGGAGGTCAATAATATTATTAAGAACCAACATAGATCCATCTTAACTCCAGATCTAGCAAGCATCGAGAGGAATCAAACATCTCAAGGTGCAAACCTTTCCTCAATTTTTTCATGCAAAAATATGTTTGCACCTCGAGAGATTTGATCCATATTAGTGCTTGGAAGATCTGGAGTTAAGATGAACCTATGTTGGTTATATAATTTCTATAATTAGGTGTGTTAGTTATCCCCATACATTGATAAATTTTGGAGAAAAATATTCTCTTACATTGAAACTATCCAACCAACAACCCTGTTATGATACGTAGATAACTAGCCTCAAATTTCTTTCACCCACTTTCCAATTAGTGCACTCATTGATGTAGCATATTTATCCAATGAAGTTGGGTCATCTGTTGTGAGGTACTTTAACTATTTTTGCATTCAATTGTTTCCATTTAACATTTAAGTCATTCTATTATGGATTATAGGTTGAAATTGGATTATTGATTATTGTTGATTTTGTGTGTGTTCGCTTACTTCACCTTGGTGATTATCATGTGTTCCTAGTCTAGTCTTACCTTTGTGAGGGTTTTTCTTTTACTGTCTAGGAGGGGAAAAAATAGAAGGCTCTCATTATGATAGTATTATTTTTTATTCATTCCTAACACTTGTCGTCATTCCCTAATGTCCATAATTCCATATTTTCATTGGTTTTTGTTAGTTGTGCATATTGGTTCCCTCTTGGCCTTGTCCCATGAGAAGAATAGGTTTAATATACTTGAGGTTGACGTAGTCGTAAGAAAATAAAGTGCATAAGATAAATTTCCAAAATGAATAAGAATGGAAAAGAATGTAATGCAAGAAAAAAACAAATTATTATTTGATCTCTACATCCTCATAGATATCCATTTTTTCCTGAGAGAATCCATACATATCATTCCCATAAAAGTAAAAGGAAATATCAGAAAACCTCCCAACCCTAATGAAGAAATACATTAAACATCATCAAAGGGGGTTTACGTTTGCATTATCACTTGATAAATAAATAAATATTATTAAACAAACCATATCAAAGTAGGAAATAAAATAGACAATTTTGGGGATTGGAAAAATAAAGGTTAGGGAAGGAAGCACTCCTTCTACAAAGAATCTCATGGACAATAGTTTGCATAACTTAATATAATAATATGGAACATTACATGAACTAAACCCCAAGCCATAACACCTATCCTTTACAAGGGTTAGCCTAGGAAAATTTCCTTTCCTTGGGGTTAGAAATGCCTAATAAGGCCATATGATAACCCTCACATACCTAAGGTAACTTGTGCATATTCATTAGCTAGTTCCAAATTTGAATATAATACTTATGTGAAGTACCTTAATGCCTTAACATTTAATATGATCCAACTTGATGGTTTTTGTACCCATAATATTGATCTCACGTGATTCCTTGTGTATTTTTCGGGTAATTCTTACAGGTGCAGCTAAGATCCCTAGAGGGATAAGTGATGCTTCTCCAACACTTTGTATAATGTGTCTAGCAACATTCCATGATGACATAGGACACTTTATTGAAGGTGTTGGAGCCTCTTTGAGGATAATTTACCTTGACGATGACTTATCACTAATCACTTGACCCTCCTCTATCCCCAAGACCTTGCACACTTAGTTCTAATGTGAGGACGTTTACTTGAAGGATGGGACACCCCTAAGGTGACAAAACACCCCTAGGATGGAATTATTCCTTAATGATGGAATTTTAACTCATATTAATAATGATTTATGATGTTGAACACTTGATAATCCTTTAGAGTGGTAGGTGTTACTTCTACCTTGATGACATCATGCCCTACCTAGATGACATCATCCTAATGCCTCATTTGATGATATGTGAGTCCTTTTTTAGGATGATGTGGGCTTTGTAGAGCTATGTTCCTGATGATCCACCTCATTTGGGTGTATATCCATGACTTAAGGGATAATATACATCCCTTTAGTTATTCTGTGCACCTTTTTATGAAGAGGCACACTTTTTGGATGATGGTGTCACCCTTTAAGGATAATAAAATCACATGCGTGCATTATGTGAGGTTTATTTTTATGTTATTTCATTGATTTGGATATATTTTGTGGTCGGATTGTGACCTATGCACATTGTGTCATGAATTTAATTAATTTGAGGTATTTTTTACTCTAATTTCAGGAAATTCAACTTGTTTATGTTTATATATATGATGGGAGTCGATTTCCTCTTGGATAGTTGTCAAAATTGGATTACTACAACTAATCATTAGTTATATTTCTCTTTAGTGTGTAATGGGAACCTAGTTGAGTGACATTCTTAGGTGGATCATGTATGTGTTGTAATGTTTTTTTCATGGATGGTTACGATGGACCTTGGATGTTACAAGGTGAAGTAAATCGGTTAATTTCTTTATACTGGGTTTTTGTTTCATCGAATTCATGTTCTTGTGCTAAGTTAGTTTTTTTTATTTATTATTCATTATGTCTTGTTGAGTGTGGAAATATCTAAATAGATTCAACTAATCTTGTAATATGTTAAAATGAAATACTGAATCAATTCTATAAATTGCGGAAACCAATTACGATTTCACAATCACATGAACAAGAAAGGGAAATAATTTCAATTTCACAACACAAAGATGTATCTAGGAAAAGCCTTGGCTAAAAACCTTGTTATCTGTATATTGCCTTAAGTCAAGAGTAGGAAACAATATAATGATATTTCCCTTCTTGAGAAACCTCTTTACTATCTCTGACTGTATCACTTTGATCCCAACAAGAATGGTATGATACTTCACCAATTTACTGCTCTAGGTTTCTCAGCCTTGCTTTCGCATTCTTGGAGGAATTTAGCCCCTATTAATTAGTAAATTCCCAAGAATTTATTGCGCAATTCATTTAAGGTGTCCTGCTGAACTCATTCATAACCTGTATAATTTTCTAATTATACAACTAATATTTCTCTTCCCTTTAATTCCAATCTCAATTGGTACTTCCTTAAAACTTAAATTCAACAACTATTTATAGTGAATTATCAGTTATCGAATTGATTACTACATGTGAATTAAATCATATTTAATTCACTAGACCTATCACTAGCTCATATATCAATTAGAGTTATTTAAACTGATTTTAACTCAAATAATTGAGTTAACTAATTACAACTCAAAATAAATTGCAACTGGACCCCCTAAAATTTAGAGTGAACTCTACATGCCTCCAGTTTGACCCCCAACTCGAATTGACTGAGCTAACTAAGGCTTCATGACTTAGTTAACTCGTATAAGTTGTCATGTGACGTGGAATTAGAATTTCCTTTTAATTTAATTAAGGAGAAATTAAATTAGAAGCCTTTCTTGTTTCCAATTTCAAAACTCGCTCTCAACAAGAAAGGGATTTTTTGCTACCCCAATCCTTCTTCTATGGAACTCGAATTTGATTCTTGACATTGCCTTCATCAATATGTTTACATCCTGATCCTCCATGGGAATGTACTCTAATTCCATAATTCATCCTTGCACACAATCTCTGAGATGGTGATACTGAATAACAATATTCTTGGACCTATCATGAGGAATTGGATTAACTGAGAGTTTGATGAAACTCTAGTTATCACAACAAATCACTTCCAGATCCATATGTCGAGCAAAAAAACCAACAAGTATCTTCCTTATCCAGATGACCTCACATGCTGCCTAACTGGCCACCATTTACTCTGCCTCTGTTGAACTGAGTGCAACTAATCTATGTTTCCTGTTGTACCAGGAAACTATTTTTGATCATATGATGAATATTCCCATTGATGTTCTCTTCCTGTCGGACGGACTCCCTTCCCAATTTGCATCTGTGAAGCCTTGAAGCTTCATTCCCTCTTTTCGTCTGTACCATAGACTAAACACTATAGTTCCTCTCAAGTATCTCAACACATGATTTCATGCCTTCCAAAAGAGCTTGGAAGTCTTAACCATAACTTGAATAAGTTGGTTAACCACATAGCATATGTCTGGTCATTTGTTCACCAAATACATGAGTGAACCCACAAGCTACCTATAGGCAGTAGCATCTACTACCTTGTCTGAAGTAGCATCCTCCTTCCTCCAATTTCCTACTAGAGGAGTATGCATGGGTTTGCTGCCCTCCATGTGGAACTTCCTTACAATCTCTTTGGAATACTTTCCCTGATACAAATAACTCCCCATCTCTTTTCCAAATTTCCAATCCCAGAAAATAGTGCAAGAGCCCCATGTCCTTCATCTCAAATTCTCTTGCAAGATACTCTTTGCTCATAACCTGTTAGTATCAAATCAACAACATAAACTAAAATGATCAAAATTTTACCTTCTACCATAATATGGTAAGGGTTCACATCTTCTTCACTCTTGGTGAAGCCTAACTCAGTGAAGTAGCTGTCGATCATGGTGTTCCAAGCATAAGGTGCTTGCTTCAACTCATACAATGCCCTCTTGAGTCTGCACACATGTGACTCTCTGTCTAAGGTCTCAAAACCTTCTGGTTTCTCAATGTACATCTCTTCCTCAATAAACCCATTGAGGTAGTTTGTCTTTACATCCATCTGATGTATCTTCCATCCCATCTGTGTTGAGAGTGCAACGATGGATCTAATTGATGAGTACCTTTTGACTAGTGCAGAGGTTTCATCATAATAAATCCCCTCCACCTGAGAGAACCCTCTGGCCACAAACTTGGCCTTGTGCTTCTCCATACTCCCATTTTCTACCTGCTTCACCATCTAGATCCACTTGGATCCTACAAATGACTTTCGCTCTGGTCTTGGGACAACTTCCCATGCACTGATTCTGATAATGAAGTCATACTCCTCAACCATGACATCAACCCAAATTGGTTGTTGCACTCCTTTCTCAGAAGAGGATGGATCTATCTCTACACCTTCACTCATAATATCCATGTAGCCAGTGTACCACTCTAGGGACCTTATCTACCTGCGTTACGATGTGGGTGCTCCCACATTCTCTCTAGCATCAAGCAAAAACTTGTCATCCTCTCTAGTGCGCTTCCTTTAATCTCAGGATGTCTCTGCATGAGTGGGAGCTTCCACTCTCTACACCTCTGCTTGTGGATGCTCCACATATTGAGGTTCTTCTTTTGGAGCCAAGATATCCTCACACGACAAGGAAAATACCCTCTAGCGGATGTTTTTGAGGAACCCCGCAAAAAAATACCCCAGACGTCTGTTTCTAGTGGAGGATCCTAGAGGAGGTTGGCGGGCGGAGGTTTTTGCAGATGTATTTATTCCGGTGCTCTTATCAACCTAAAACACACCGGTGAGTTAAATATGACAATGCATCGGTGCATTACAAAAATTGGCACACCGGACACTGTGCGCTTTGTACACACACGCCCGGTGCGTTTTATTTTTGTCGAGCACTGGTGCTTTACATGTCGACCGCAAAAATACCACCTAGTGTGGAATAAATGAAATGGACCGGGATGCCCACAAAACACGTGCACTGGTGGATGGTTAAATTAAAAAAAATTATGGAAAAAAAAATGCATAAAACATTGGCACACTAGAAACAGTGCGCTCCGTAAACACCCTTGCGGTGCTTTCAATTCAGCAACCGCGCCGGTGTGTGTCATATCGTCAGCCTTGGTGCCTCATAAAAAGCACGCGGAACATAAAGGTCCCAGTGCTGAATGAATGAAACACATCGGGATCCTCGTAAATGCCGCACACCGGAAAAGGGTTTAAAACAAACAAAATTACGGCCAAAAAACCACAGAAATCATTGGTTCACTGGGCACCGTTACCAGTGCGTCAGGTTACTATAGAGCCCCGGTGCATCAAATCCCCACGCCCCTGTGCATCATAAAAGCGAGCGGAACATAAACTTCACGGGGCAGAATGATGGAAACGCACCGAGGTCCCCATAAATGCTGCGCACCGGAATAGGGTTAAATAAAAACAATTACGGCCAAAAAACTGCAGAAATCATTGGTTCACCGGACACTGTTACCGGTGCGTAATGATACTGTAGAGCACCAGTGCTTTAAAACTATGCCACCCCACTACCTCCTAAAAGCACATGAAGGTTAAATAAAAAAATTTACGGCCAAAAAATCGCAGAAATCATTGGTTCATCGGACACTTTTACCGGTGCGTCATATTACTGTAGAGCACCGATGCTTTAAAAATAAGCTGCCCTAGTGCCTCCTAAAATCACATGAAAGCATAAATACCCCAGCGCAACATACAGGAAACGCACCAGTACTCCAGTTAAAACCCCGCGCAATGGAATAGGGTTAAATAAAAAAAAATTACGGCCAAAAAAAGTGCAGAAATCATTGGTTGACTGAACACCATTATCGATGTGTGATGTTACTATAGAGCACCGGTGAGGCACAGTTACGCCACCCCGGTGCCTCCTCAAAGTGCGCAAAAATAGAAAGAGCCCGGTGCGGCATTATGACAATGCACTGGTACTCCAGTAAAAACCCGGCGCACCGGAACAGGGTTAAATAAAAAAAATTATGGCCAAAAAACTACATTTTTCACTTTTTTCAGTGTTATAGAGCTCTCAAGCACCAGTGCAAGTTATCCTTTCTTGAGCCGCACTGACATCCGTGCTCCCACCTAGTGATCAAATTTTTCTTGAAGACTCTTTGAAATGACAAAATTTGACCTTGACACTTTAAAATCACTTTGAAAGAGCATGTTTGATCACTGGAGGAAGGCTGCAAAGGCTGACTCTAATATAACCTATTATCATTAGATGGACCCAAGTACCACAAATGTAAGACCAATTTTACCCTAAGTAAAATTGCCTTCATGTTAATCTTAATAAACCTCATTTATTAGGTTGTTTATAGTCCCAAGGGGAAACCCCAAAGGAAATGATAAACAAACCTATTTTGTTTAATTTTCCTCATGGAATAATTAATTAAACCATAATTTAATTATTATTCCCGATCATGTTAACCCAAAAACAAAAGAAATTAATTAAGATAAATACTGTTTATCTTTATTATTTCTCAGGAATCATTATTTAAATGTATTTAGATAATATTCCTTGTTAAATATGACCAAATCACCCACAAATAATTAAATAAATCATTATTTATTTAATTATCTTTCAACCACTTCCTTAAATAATTAAATAAATCATTATTTATTTGATTATTTTACAACCACTTCGCCAAAACAAATAAAATCATTTTATTTATTTGGCTTTTGACAAATCAAGGGATTTGACCCAAGTCAAACACCCTTTCCCTCCAACAAATATAATAAAATATTCCATAAAGGTGGATCTAGATTTGGTTAACATTATTTTAATCATGCACCAAGATCCAGAATGACCCAATATTTTGTTATAAATAGGAGGGTTCTTCCCCATCATTCCTCACCTGTTGTTGCCTATTAGATCACTTTGGATCTATACACTTGGTCTCAATTTTTCACCATTTGCTCCCATTGAGCTCTATTTTCTGCATTGGGTTTTCTACACCTACAAGAGAGAGAAAGCTTAGATGCAGTCTTGAGGACTTCCAAGAACCCATCCCACTGAGGAGAATTGGATACGCCTTCTTTTTTTCCTCCCAAGTGCCCTATTAATACAAAAATTCATTTAAAAATTGTTCTTGTCTTGTATATTGGTATATGGAGCAAACCCTTGTTTTTACTGCTTAATGTCTTTCCTTGCATAGATTTGGTTTTTGCATCTCTTTTCTTGTTAACCTTGAAGTAGATTTGAATATTATGACCACATTTGATGTTAGGGCTATTAGTTATGCGTAGCTAAAGTGGTATTTTTTCGTACACTTTGACAAAGGATTTATACTAACAAATGGCGACTCCACACGGGTTTTAAATTACGACCGCTGTCGTTTTTCATATTCCTACATATCCAGCTACTTCAGACCCTAGGGTTTCTTTTCAGCTATTTATTTTCCCTATTTTTATGTTGTTTTTCTCACATAAAGCCCTAAAACATTAAAATTTTTAACTTCCGTGTGTTTCTGGCCCTATTGCGCAGGTAAGCGACACCATCCGCAATTGAGACGACAAATTTTCTGAAAATCTGCCATCGAGACAACCAGAACAGGGGGTTGCACTTTTTGCCCCATAACCTGCGACTTGGACCTCCAGGTCGCACTTTACAGCCTCTTTTCTGTGACCTGCACTGAAAACAGATCAGAACTTGCGACCTGCCAATTTTTCAGTGGTTTTTCTGGGTTTTACTGAAGCTTCTGTCAGGGTTTTCCAGCCTCTGTCTCAGCCCGCTTTGACCAAGTTCTGATCTGTTTCTACTCATCTAAGTGGGAACCTATCCCCCTAGGGCTTTAGTCCCCTCCACTTTTTGTGGAAGAGTTTTAGTTGTTTCAGCCGTCTGTTTTTCAGAGTTTCAGCCTTCCTTTTTTCAGATCTGGAACCTCCTTCTCAGATCCCTTTAAATTAGCCTTCCTTCCTTTCAAATCACCTCTTGTCGTTTTGTTTGGACCTCTCTTTAGGACCTCCTCCTTGTCCTTTCCGCTTTTTGCTGATTTCTTCCCTTTTTTCTAGCCACCTTGCCTCTGTCTCTTGGCTGTGATCTGCACCTCTTTTCAGCAGCTTTATCCTTTAGATCCCTATCCCTTTTGACCCTAGATCTATTGGCCTCTTCTTAAGTGTGTTTTGACTAGATTTATCTCCTTTTTTACATTAGTTTTGAGCGACCCACCTCCTTGGGTTAGATATATGCAATAGTAGCTATTCATTTTCTGTTATTTCAGCATTCTATACTGTTCTATGCTGATTTATTTTCAGTTACGCAGCACACTTTTTCTTGCTCTCAAAACAAAAAGGGTTTTAAAAATTAAAATTAACGCACACCACACACTAACCCTAAGTGAAGAAGCGCCTGGTTAACACCGCCTGGCAAAGAATCTAAAATCAATTGTCACTGCACATTTTCTGTCCTTGACCTCACTTGATTCTGTCCCTTTTTTCCCTTGTCGGTTTCCTTCTTCCCGTCATCATTGCGCCCCCAAGGCGCCTTTCCCGGAGACTGTTAAGTCCCTATATTAATATTGTAGTCCCTTATTATGTTAGTGTAGCCCCCCCTTATTGTTATTATTGTACCCTTGTAACCCCCATTTTGTTATTATTGTGCCCTTAAATTATTATTGTTAGGTCGGCTAGGATTACATTGTGGCCCACTAGGATTACATTATGGCCCCCATGGACTCCTATATATAGAAAGGAGGTTTTGTAAATTGTATCATCCAAGAATTGTTCATTTATGTAATGTATTGGAGGTTGCCCCCTCGAAGTGGCTCATTTCTAAGGCGTTGATATCTCTTTTCTTCTCTTTTTGGAGCTGGTTACACAACATTTGGTATCAGAGCTTTGGATTCTAAGGTTTCGCTGCTCCAAACAGGTCATCGTGGCATTTTCGCTATAAATTTTTTTCTACGAAGTTTCAGAAGCTGAAATTTTTAAGGTGCGAAGCTGAAATCCTGAGGAAGATTGTCTAAAAATTTCAGAGCTTGGTTCGCAATATTTTCGGAGATATCATCTGTGGAAGTTAGGTCTTTTTTCAAGCTCCTAAACAGGTCATCGTGGCATTTTCGCTATAAAAATTTTTCTACGAAGGTTCAGAATCTGAAATTCATATGGTGCGAAGCTGAAATCCTGAGGAAATTCTTCAAAAACTTTCAGAGCTTGGTTCGCAATATGTTTGGAGATATGATCTGTGGAAGGTAGTGCTTTTTCAGGCTCCTGAATTTCATCTCAAAGAGGTGATCGTGGGAAAAGTTCAATAACTCTCTCTCTGAAGATTGGATTGGAGTGCCGTCAAAAGTGGTCGCAAGTACACGGCCTTTAGTTTCTTGGCTATCAATTTCAGAGACAAAGGACAAAACAGTGACACGTGGCAAGTCGTACAAGTTCGCTCTACTGAACCAGTCCAGAATTAGGTCATTGTGGGAGATTGGACACAACTTTGTCTTGGAGAATCCAAATCAGGTCAGACCTGTGGCATTCGAAAGATAATTCAGAGGGCTACGTCAGTACCAAAATTCAGATATTGAATTGTTTAAATCACAGAGATAATCAAATTTCAATATCGAGCTCTTCAAAAGCAAGTAAAAGGTGTTTATTTGTTTTTTCGAATTGCATAAATCTTGTTTGAAAAATCAGTTTGAAGTGATTCCAAGGGCCTATTGAGCATATATTTCAGTATTGGGTTCTGAGATGCCTCCTAAAAATAATTCAACACCCATTATGCCCTCATAAATCTATACTATGACACAGGAAGAGGAAGAATTGCAGTATGAGATATCAAAATTACGGTACCAAGTGCAACAAATTTCGATCTTACGAAGAGCAACCGAAGATGACATAGATGGTTTAAAAGCAGAAATGGAGGCTAAGTTGGATCGTTTGAAGGATAAAATAATAGCTAATATGGATGATAAATTAGTGGAAGATGACATCGAGCATCAACAACAAGTTCTCCAACTCTCAAAGGATAACCTAACTTTGGTGCAGAATCTAATGAAACAACAAGAATATCAACATCACATCGAAAGAAGTTCTGAAGTAGTCACAGAAACAATAACTCGACAAGTAAGATCAATTTTAGAGTATCTCAGCAAGTGGAAGAACTTTCCTGTAGAAGATTCCACATGGGAGGATGAGAATTTTATACAGAAGCATCAAGAAATAATCAAGCGTTGAGGACAACACTTGTTTGAAGGAGAGGGGCAGGTTAAGTCCCTATATTAATAGTATAGCCCCTTATTATGTTAGTGTAGCCCCCCTTATTGTTATTATTGTACCCCTGTAACCCCCATATTGTTATTATTGTGCCCTTAAATTATTATTGTTAGGTCGGCTAAGATTACATTGTGGCCCACTAGGATTACATTATGGCCCCATGGACTCCTATATATAGAAAGGAGGTTTTGTAAATTGTATCATCCAAGAATTGTTCATTTATGTAATGTATTGGAGGTTGCCCCCTCGAAGTGGCTTATTTCTAAGGCGTTGATATCTCTTTTCTTCTCTTTTTGGAGTTGGTTACACAACAGAGACTTCTTGGCCTTCACCCTTAGTTTCCGGTCGATTGACCTGCTCCGTCCCGCTGTCGTCGAGCTAGTCGTCCTCTGAGTCCGCACTCTGACTCCTCTCCTGATTCATTGGGTTCTCCTTCTCCTCCTGGTTCTCCCCCTGTCACCTTCACTATGTCTGGTCCAGGGCCTAACATTAGCGGTGCTCCAGGCCCTAATGCCGGAATCACTACTAGCGGAACTGCCACAGGAACTACCTCGGCTGCGCCCTTGCTCCCCTTCTTGGCAGGCCTCGGCCTCCCCGATTTGGACCGGTTGATAAACGAACCTATACACCATGACGCTAGTTGGCCTGCTATGCTGACAAAGCTCCCTTTCGACATCCCAAAGTTTGAAGGTCGTGCTGGAGAAGATCCTTCAAATCATGTTCAATCTTTCCACATGTGGTGTTCATCTACCTCCATTACCGATGACTCTGTTCGTCTTAGATTATTCCAACGCACGCTTACAGGCGAAGCTTCTAATTGGTATGTTGATCATCCCACTTCCTCCCATACCACCTTTGCAACTCTTGCCCGGGCTTTTTTATCTTACTTCCAGCTTCCCCTTCGTTATGACACTGGTATCGAACTTTTGACTTCTTTCCGTCAATCATCTGCGACCCGCCTATCCGATCATGTCCAGAAATGGTGGAGAAGAAAGAGCCTATGTCAATCTCCTACCTTCGAAGACCGTGTCTACATGGACTGGTTCCTTAGATCTCTCTTGTCCCCTATCAGGAAAGATGTCGCATCACATTTTCCTCAAACCGAAGAAGATGCCCTCCAAATGGCGTTAAAATATGACCTGATCTACGCTCAGACAGGTTATGATCATACTGTCCTACCTGATCTCCCCAGACCCGGTGATGCCCATACACCGGGGGCACCTCATGCCGCCGACAGTATCGTTGGATCTATCTCTCATCCATCCGCTCAACCTCTCATGAGCTATGGTTTTCCTGGGGGAGGGGGCACCACTTCCTGCACTTCTCCCCCTCCCGGTAGCACGCATCCAAGATACGGCATGCCTCGTCCTTTTGCCCAACCTCCTGCTTACCTCAATGTTGCCCAACCTAACCATTACCCTTATCTGTAGCCTGGTGCGCCAGCTCCTCCAGCATATGCGCTTTCGCCTCCCTTTCCTTCTCAACCCCTGCAACAGTAGTCACCGCCCCCTCAAGAGCAGGTGGATGCACAGCAGGGATTCATGGCTACCCAACCACCTGACGGACAGGTGGCCCCTCAACCTTCCCCTTCTGGTTCCTCCAATTACCAGATCCTCATGATGAACTCTGATCCACCTCTAACCGTCGACCTTAACCTTCAAACTCGGTCCCATCAGTACCCCAAGCCTCCCGCTCCGTCTATCCCTGAGTCACCTTTTACAGGTTCTACATAGCCTCTTTCAACAACCAATGGTCCCTTATGTTGGGGTTCCCATGTTTTGGCCAGATTGGCAAGACCAAAAGATGAGACAACATTAGAACCACTTTGGGGCCCTAGGATCTAGCCCTCCTGGACCCGGAGAGGGATATCTCCAAATAGATCAAAGAATGATGTCTCTTTGAAGCTCAAAATGAGGTGTTAGGCTAGGTATGAAGCACAGAGGGGTTTTAAATGATTTGGTTGAAGGGTTGCTGGGTTGGTTAGGAGATCATGGATTGGGAAAGAAATGGGAGAGAAGGAACAAAGTAGCAGGATGTTTCAGCAAAGAGGATGGGCCAAGACAGTGCCATCCATTGGGCTATGGAGTCATAAAAGGAAATTACTTGCATCCACTAGCCAAGGCTTTCAAAGGGCAAGTCATCTATACTAAAGGATCTTTAGACTAGATGGTGAGGTGGAACATTAAGGAGAGAAAGTGGAAGAAGGAAAGACAACTATTTTTCTGTCTATAGATTAGGTCAGAGGTCATTTAACTCCAGATCTGCTTGGACATACTCAAAGGCAGCTCTCAAAGAGACAAAGGGGCAGCTTATAGATCAGACCAGAGGTCATTTAACTCCAGGTCTGCTTTAGCAACTCCAAGGGAAAGACAAAGATAGATTTGACAAAGAAGCATCTAAGAAGCAAACCCCCAAGTTCATACATCAGCCAGCAGGCAATAACATCCGCTGCACTAGTTAAACCCATGAACCCGCTCTTAGACAGCACATAGGGCGGAAAACATAAAGGTAGGGAGAGCAGACAGCATAGGGCACCTAACAAGGGTGAATCCTGTACCATTATTCTGATGCCTACCAGAAGAACATGAAACAATATGGAAATGTAATAACAGAGTTAAGAAAAACATCACCAATAGTAATAGACTAGGATCCTGTGAAATGTGCTTTGATTAATTGATGCAAAACCAGTCATGTACAATATGGCTCAATGGCTAATATATTCCCGACTTCTCCCCCCAGCCTATTACATACAACTACTCTGAAACTTACTCCCAAGGCTGTTCTAATAGTCAAACTGAATCCCTCTAACAACAGATGCCCAGCAAGGCAACAACAACAACCTTTACATTATGTTCTCGGGGATCTTTTATAGGAGAAGAGGAAGAAACAGAAGTAGATAAACAAATAAATGAGACTCATTAAGACAGCAGGACGGAAGTGTTCACACCCATGCTGCTTAATGGCTCTGCAGCATACTCTGTAGACTGTTTGGAGGCTCTGTCAGGCCGGAATTTGACCTCTGATATTTCTTTGGGGTCCTTCGACTGTCTGGAGCTCTTTGCTAGCCTTCTGGAATAAATGAACTGGATGGAAAACTGCAAGTCCCTCCATGCTTCTTTAATGCTGCCTGAATGTTTGAAATGAGCTTCAGTCATTGTATTTAATTGTCTTAGGGCTCGAGGAGGCATGGAGGACGCTGTGGGAAGGTGTACCTCTGGAGGAAAAAGTCTTGCTGTTAGGTAGCGCAGTTATGGCATTGCTGGTGCGCTCTTAATCTTCAATCAGTGCCTTAATCCTTTGATCACGGGATTAGCGCTTCAAATATTCAATTACAGGCTCAAATCCCTTCTGATCCATCTCTGCTATCCGCTGGCGGTGTTGAGAATACCTCTATGAGCTGTCTGCACACTTTAAAATATACCTGTTTAAAACCCGGGCAGTGGTGGCGGAATGCTGTGGAGGCGGAGGAATGGTGGAGGAACAATGGAGAAACGACGGAAAGAGGTGGCGAGATGATCACACAGTGCAAAGACTCAAATGTGACCACCGGAGTGATTTACAAAGGAAAACATGAAAAAAAAATGGAGCGGAGCATGAATGTGGGACCCGGCGGAGGCGGAGGGCGATGAAACCTGAGCCGTTAGATCCGGGAGGAAACGGACGGCGGAGATGAAATCACACAATCGCAATTGAAGGTTGGAGCGAGTGGCAATCACAACGCACATTCAAAAAGTTCCGATTGCGATTGGAGAGGGGGGATGCGATTGAGCGACAACCGTCGATCTCGGATCTAAATCAACGACGGGGATGAAATCGGAGGGAAAACAGAGAAGGACGATGGGAGAGGATGCGATCAATGCTGAGCCGTTGGATCGGCCGAAAAATGGATGGCTGCGATTAAATCAGGAGACGGAGGAAAGGCTTGCGATCAGCGATCGGAAGGAATGAAGCGATTGAGCGCTGGCCGTCGATCTGGAGGAGGATGGACGGCTATGATTAAATCGAAGCATCGCAATCAGAGGTAGAGAGATGGGACTTGTGATTGCGATCGGGAGGGGGAATGTGATTGAGCGCTGGCCATTAGATCAACGGGACAGATGAACGGTCAGGATGCAATCGGAGGATTGCAATCAGAGGAAGGAGCAGAAGGCTTGCGATTAGCGGAGGACCGTCGGATCGCGGGGCAGATCGACGGCCGGGATGCAATCGAAAGATGGGAGGAAGGACTTGCGATTGATCTGAGGGCACACGCGACATGTTGCGATTGCGATTGACGGGGGTTTGTGATTAGCGCCCAGCCATTAGATCTTGTGATAGATCGACGGCTCAAAGCTCGTCGCGGGACTTATGTTATAAACAAATCGCATCGGGGTTTTTGCGTTTACAAAGGAAAAGGACCCCCGTCGATCTTCCGATTGCGATAAGCGCCGGGGAATTAAGCACTTGGTCCTGGCGCCTGGGCACATGTGTGGAAGTGCTTAAGGGATTTGTGGTAAGGGGCTAAGCCCTATAATAAGGTCGGAAGAGGGTTTTTTAGCCCATTTTAATGGATTTTAGGGCTGGGGAAGGGGAATGATAGAGAAATAAAGGGGGAAGAAGGGAAAACAAAGGGTAGGGGAAGAAATTAAAGGGGATTTTGGGAGGATTTGAGGGGTAAATGGGGAAAAAAAGGGGGAACAAAGGGGAGAGAAAACAAAGGCTTTGGGAGATGAAATAAGAGGGAAAAAGGGGGCCTTTGGGAATTTCTTCACATAGCAGAGAGGCTTTATAAGGGGAATCAGCAAAGGGGATTTGATCAAAGGATAAAAGAAAAAAAGAGGCTTCAAGGAGACTGTGTTTTCAGAGGAAATGCATTCCTTGAAGACTCAAAAATAATTTAGCCCCCCATTTTCTTGTCAAAAAATTTATAGGGGGGCTAACAGTGGCTCCACATGGGGATGGCTTCTTCTTGAAGGAGTCAAGAATTCAGAAATTGATCTCTTGGTGTAGGCCAGATGCCTGCTACTTGAACCATCCTTTTCTTTCCTTGATCATCTGCCACAAACTATGAAGACAACATATCAGCAGAAACACTTCCCATACAACTACCTACCCACACTATAGTCCTAACATTTTTTCTTCTTGGGTGCATTTGTACTTGCAGACCCTTTACATAATTAACTTTTACAAATAGGAAAAATAAACCTAATATACTTCTACCCTTATTACTCCATGAGACCAGATTAGATTGTTGGCCTCATATGTTTCTCTACCTACACTACTACCTGCTAGGATTAGACTATCTAGCAGGTTTCATCTCTACATTCTAAAACAGAAAATGAAATAACTAACTACATGCTCATAGACTGAGCTTTATTGAGCTTTTCCTACCTACCCTATTCTAACTAGGATATTTACAATCTAGCTTACAAACATGGTCTTCCAATGTAACCAGTCCATCAAGTGATCCCATGGCTGGTCCTTCTTGCTCAACTCCTTGAGCATGCTGGATAGGTAGGGCAGCTCCCACTCTTTTTGTTCAAAAACAACAGCTTTGAAAAATTTTCTTCCTGTCTGCATCATGTTGCTCAAAAAGACCTTTGATCCTTCTTCAAATGTATGCAGGAAATGTGCATAAGGATCATGAAAAGATACCTGGCTGCAAATGTCTGGCAGGCTGGCTTCGACCAGGATCTCTTCTTCTTCCACTGGATCAAGAAGAAGACTCTCGAGAGAGAGAGAGAATCTCCCTCATCTTCTGAACTGGAGGACTCATCGTATATTGGGGTTGAGTCCTCTCGGAGCTCCGATATGTTCTGCTCTGGTGTGCTAAGCTCCGTGAAAAGGTCCATGTATTCTTGAGCAGGGGCTTGTTCCATTACTTCCTCCTTTTCAAGAGGAAACTCCTTGCTTTCATCGTGCTCAAGAATTTCTTCTTTGATTTCCTCCTCATCTTCTGTAAGGAAATACTACTGGCGTCTGATCTCATGACACTCGTCACTGATGTTTTCATAACTTTCCCCATCAGTGTCATAGATAGGCAGACCTGACCAAGTCCACCGTTCTGGGCGCACAACAAATCTTTCTTCGTTCTGATCCACAGAGGAGTCTTCTGAATCTGAATCATCAAACTCATAAAATGGCTGAGCAGGAGCGTGTGTTCTATAGAAGGCCTCAGAGGTGGACTGCTGATTTAATATCTGTTCAATCTCTTCTTCTGTTAAAAGAGGGGTTTCCCTTTCATCATGGACAGAAGAGCAGCAATCCTCTCTCTCTTGCATTAGCTGACTGGGAGGCGGGATGTCTTCTTGAGCCTCTTCTTCAACATCAGACTCTGCCTCTTCCATGTTATCTCCTGTTTCCTCAAGGCAGCTTTCCCTATCAGCCTTTGCTAATAGGTCCTGATATTCTTTGGTCAGCATAACACAAGACATAGGTAAGCAATCAGGCAATTTCTGATCACTTTCCTTTTCATCTTCTACATATTCTTGAGCATCATATAGGTCCTGCTCATATTCTAGATCTTGAGTTTGTTCTTGTTCTGAAGGAGACATGGGTTGTTCAAAATAATCATCATCTGCATTCATATTAGCCATGTACGTCTCCAGCATTTCACCAAGCACTTCTGTTATTCTGCATACTTTATTATACAAAGCATTATAATTTGCATCCCTGTCCATGCTTGGATTCACGCTTATGCAAAGAAGGCTACTGCCTCTTCTCAACCAGTTCAGTGTCCTTCACCAGTGGAGTCATTTGGTCTTTGGATCATAGGGAGTGTGGAGTCGCCAAGTGGATGATTATGAATGTTTGAAGCAAGATGTTGTCCACCATCAGCAATTAGAAGCCAATCTAGAGGCAAAGCGGTCCTTGACTCTCAGATTTTCCCCAGTGGAGTTGCCATTATGTTGGGGTTCCCATGTTTTGGCCAGATTGGCAAGACAAAAAGATGAGACAACATCAGAACCACTTTGGGGCCCTAGGATCTAGCCCTCCTGGACCCGGAGAGGGATCTCTCCAAATAGATCAAAGAATGATGTCTCTTTGAAGCTCAAAATGAGGTGTTAGGCTAGGTATGAAGCACAGAGGGGTTTTAAACGATTTGGTTGAAGGGTTGCTGGGTTGGTTAGGAGATCATGGATTGGGAAAGCAATGGGAGAGAAGGAATAAAGTAGCAGGATTTTTCAGCAAAGAGGATGGGCCAAGACAGTGCCATCCATTGGGCTATGGAGTCATAAAAGGAAATTACTTGCATCCACTAGCCAAGGCTTTCAAAGGGCAAGTCATCTATACTAAAGGATCTTTAGACTAGATGGTGAGGTGGAACATTAAGGAGAGAAAGTGGAAGAAGGAAAGACAACCAGTTTTCTGTCTATAGATCAGGTCAGAGGTCATTTAACTCCAGACCTGCTTGGACATACTCAAAGGCAGCTCTCAAAGAGACAAAGGGGCAGCTTATAGATCAGACCAGAGGTCATTTAACTCCAGGTCTGCTTTAGCAACTCCAAGGGAAAGACAAAGATAGATTTGACAAAGAAGCATCTAAGAAGCAAACCCCCAAGTTCATACATCAGCCAGCTGGCAATAACATCCGCTGCACTGGTTAAACCCGTGAACCCGCTCTTAGACAACACATAGGGCGGAAAACATAAAGGTAGGGAGAGCAGACAGCATAGGGCACCTAACAAGGGTGAATCCTATACCATTATTCTGATGCCTACCAGAAGAACATGAAACAATATGGAAATGTAATAACAGAGTTAAGAAAAACATCACCAATAGTAATAGACCAGGATCCTGTGAAATGTGCTTTGATTAATTGATGCAAAACCAGTCATGTACAATATGGCTTAATGGCTATTCCAGTCCCAACTTCTCCTCCCAGCCTATTACATACAACTACTCTGCAACGTACTCCCAAGGCTGTTCTAACAGTCAAACTGAATCCCTCTAACAGCAGATGCCCAGCAAGGCAACAACAACAACCTTTACATTATGTTCTCGGGGATCTTTTATAGGAGAAGAGGAAGAAACAGAAGTAGATAAACAAATAAATGAGACTCATTAAGACAGCAGGACGGAAGTGTTCACACCCATGTTGCTTAATGGCTCTGCAGCGTACTCTATAGACTGTTTGGAGGCTCTGTCAGGCCGGAATTTGACCTCTGATATTTCTTTGGGGTCCTTCGACTGTCTGGAGCTCTGTGCTAGCCTTCTGGAATAAATGAACTAGATGGAAAACTTCAAGTCCCTCCATGCTTCTTTAATGCTGCCTGACTTTCTGAAATGAGCTTCAGTCAGTGTATTTAATTGTCTCAGGGCTCGAGGAGGCATGGAGGACGCTGTGGGAAGGTGTACCTCTGGAGGAAAAAGTCCTGTTGTTAGGTAGCGCAGTTTTGGCGTTGTTGGTGCGCTCTTAATCTTCAATCAGTGCCTTAATCCTTTGATCACGGGATTAGCGCTTCAAATATTCAATTACAGGCTCAAATCCCTTCTGATCCATCTCTGCTATCCGTTGGTGGTGCTGAGAATACCTCTATGAGCTGTCTGCACACTTTAAAATATACCTGTTTAAAACCCGGGCAGTGGTGGCGGAATGCTGTGGAGGCGGAGGAATGGTGGCGGAACAATGGAGAAACGATGGAAAGAGGTGGTGAGATGATCACACAGTGCAAAGACTCAAATGTGACCACCGGAGTGATTTACAAAGGAAAACATGAAAAAACAATGGAGCGGAGCATGAATGTGGGACCCGGCGGAGGCGGAGGGCGATGAAACCTGAGCCTTCAGATCTGAGAGGAAATGGACGGCGGAGATGAAATCGCACAATCACAATCAGAGGTTGGAGTGAGTGGCAATCGCAACACACATTCAAAAATTTCCGATTGCGATTGGAGAGGGGGGACGCGATTGAGCGACAACCATCGATCTCGGATCTAAATCAACGGCAGGGATGCAATTGGAGGGAAAACAGAGAAGGACGATGGGAGAGGATGCGATCAACGCTGAGCCGTTGGATCAGCCGGAAAATGGACGGCTGCGATCAAATCGGGAGATGGAGGAAAGGCTTGCGATCAGCGATCGGAAGGAATGAAGCGATTGAGCGCTGGCCGTCGATCTGGAGGAGGATGGATGACTATGATTAAATCGGAGCATCGCAATCGGAGGTAGAGAGATGGGACTTGCGATTGCGATCGGGAGGGGGAATGCGATTGAGCGCTGGCCGTTAGATCGGTGGGACAGATCAACGGTCAGGATGCAATCGGGGGATTGCAATCGGAGGAAGGAGCAGAAGGCTTGCGATTAGCAGAGGACTGTTGGATCGCGGGGCAGATCGACAGCCGGGATGCAATCGGGAGACGGGAGGAAGGACTTGCGATTGATCGGAGGGAACACGTGACATGTTGCGATTGCGATTGACGGGGGGTTTGTGATTAGCGCCCAGCCGTTAGATCTTGTGATAGATTGACGGCTCAAAGCTCATCGCGGGACTTATGTTATAAACCAATCGCATCGGGGTTTTTGCATTTACAAAGGAAAAGGACCCCCGCCAATCTTCCGATTGCGATAAGCGCCGGGGACTTAAGCACTTGGTCCTGGCGCCTAGGCACATGTGGGGAAGTGGTTAAGGGATTTGCGGTAAGGGGCTAAGCCCTATAATAAGGTCGGAACAGGGTTTTTTAGCCCATTTTAATGGATTTTAGGGCTGGGGAAGGGGAACGATAGAGAAATAAAGGGGGAAGAAGGGAAAACAAAGGGTAGGGGAAGAAATTAAAGGGGATTTTGGGAGGATTTGAGGGGTAAATGGGGAAAAAAAGGGGGAATAAAGGGGAGAGAAAACAAAGGCTTTGGGGGATGAAATAAGAGGGAAAAAGGGTGCCTTTGGGCATTTCTTCACATAGAAGAGAGGCTTTATAAGGGGAATCAGCAGAGGGGATTTGATCAAAGGATAAAAGACACAAAGAGGCTTCAAGGAGACTGTGTTTTCAGAGGAAATGCATTCCTTGAAGACTCAAAAATAATTTAGCCCCCCATTTGCTTGTCAAAAAATTTATAGGGGGGCTAACACCTTACATATCCCTCAACCCAAAGTTGAGGTTCATACCAAGATTCCTAAAGGACCATTACGCCAAAATGCTGCTTTTGGTCGAGCTACTCATTCGTATAGCATAGTAGATGATTTGTCGCAATCTCCTGCTGCCATTTCCACATTGGAACTCCTCCAATCGTGCCCTTCCCAAAAGAAGGCTCTGCTATCTGCCATGGGTGCTGTAGATCCTGCCGATGACCAAATGATTGTTTTCGATGCCCATCAATCAGAACATCCTCCTCTTCCTGCTTCTGTAGCCTTCCAAATCCCAGTCAAAATTCGGAACGCTAACGTTTCCCGGTGTATAATTGATGAGGGGGCATCCACTTGCGTGATGTCCGCTTCGGTTTGGAAGCAACTCAGATCCCCTAAGCTAGCCCCTTCCATGATCACCCTTCGAGTGTGGGACGGTCATGCCTCCCAGCCCATTGGCCTGTTTCGTAATTGTCCTATCACCCTCGCCGGTAAGACTGTTTGCGTTGACGTCGAAGTCATTGACGCCCCGCTAGACTACAACATTCTATTGGGGCGAAGCTACACCTATGCTATGTCTCCTGTCCCATCCGCGGTTTTCCGCAAGATGTCTTTCCCCCATAATGGAAAGATAGTCACCATTGACCAGTTGACATATCATGAGCCAAAATCTCAGACCTCACCTGAGATGACCATCTCTTCTGTAGCCAACAAGAAAACCATCGATTCCTTGACCAGTGTCTCCCCCGGCATTTACAAGGATTCCTCCCTGCTTGGAACTTTTCCTAGTCTCCCCCCTCCTCCTATCACTGATCCCAGCTTATCGAATGTTTGCATGATGCAATCGTCTCAGGCTGCCCTTAAGTGGCCTGCTTTGGCTAGTCAGCAACCTCCCCCTTGCCCTCCGCAACCCGCTCCTAGCCATTCATCTCAGCCAGCTGGACCTCCTCCCTCTGGCCCTCCCCCTACAGCTGGTATCCCTGAACCCCTTTATCCTCCTGGCTCGGTTCCCCCAGGCCTTAACCATCACGGAGCTGTCCCTCCTGGCCATTACCCCTTTGGTCAGATACCGTTCCTAGCTCCCCCACCAGGAGTGTACACGGTACCGGTCATGGCGACCCTCTCTCTTCCTAACTTGACCCTTGGGATTCCCGTTTGGTACCTTGATCCTCCAGCCCCCACCCTGCCTGGTCAACCCAAACCTTATATTGCTTTGACCCTGGTTCAACCGATCCCCATGCCTTCTCCCGTTGCATCAGTGCCTCAGTCACCTCAACAGGAACCACCTCCTGTTGCGACCACTTCAGGTAAGAAGGGAAAAGCTCGCAAGGGGGCATCAAAGGACAAGGCTGCCCCGACAAACCCTGCTCCTCCTCAGCCTCCAAAGCATACCATCCAGTGTGCTTTTTGTGATGTTGTCGGTCACGCCTCCCATACCTGTTCTGCATTGCTTCATCTCAAGCCCATGGTTAATGTCACGTTCCCTGAGTCCGTGGTCCCAGAAGCCTCTGTTCCTTCCGCGACCACGGCCAAGAACCCCAAGACTATTCACACCAACCACCCCTGTTCTTTTTGTGATCTCCATGGCCATTACACCCATCTTTTTCCCCGCCTCGAGGACTTCCGAACCTCTATCGCCGCGGTCCACCAATTCAAGGCCAAGCGCAATGAGTCCACCTCTCCCCTATTTGCGCATTCTGCTTCAGCAGAACTACTAGATATGACTGCTCCCATTGACATTCCCCCTCCTGATGTCGATATGACGGAGCCTTCGTCCAACATTTTTTACATATCATCATCCATGAGACCCTCGGGGAACATTCCATCTGAATCCTCCCCTGTTGTTTCACTTGACCTTCCTTCAACGATCATCTTGGGCTCAACATCGGTAGATCCTTTATCTACTTACTCTTCGGTCACCCCTTGTGACGATGCGCATGTGAACCTCTCTTCTCATGATGATGATTCAGGTCACTTCACCACGTCAGGTGGTCTTTCTTCCAGCAGTCACCCCATCTTCTATCGCGATGATGAAATTATGGAAAAAATCCCCACCCCTGACGTTATCTATTCCCCCTTACATCAAACCCAGGCATTTACACCACATCCACCTTGTGGCCATTACATTGAAACCCAATGTTTGGGTAAGGGGGCACCCACATTTGAGAGACCAAGAGAATCAATTCTCCACAACTCTCCTAGTGTATCTGGTCGTGTTGACTTTAGCCCCAGTATTCTTCCACATTTAGAAGAACCTCTAGAGTCCCATATCACTTTAGATCACTCTAGGGATGATACCCCTTATCGTTCCCTCATCTTACATCAGCAACCCAGTCTCTTAGACATTATTGTTGACCAACCTATAGCTTTTCTACAAGAGCATCAGGTCATTATCCCCAAATCCTCTTTTTCGGATAGTGACACCAGGTATACCAACTCGGAAACTTAAAGTCCATTTGACCCCTATATGCAGTACCAAAAGAGCTTGGTAATCCTCCATTTCCTCTCTCAAACTGCATAACCATAACAAGAACAAATGGCACACCACATCATTAAAATGTGCTTAGATTCCCCTTTTTCTAAATACATTTTGGCATGACAACATCATGCTCGGGGGCACCCATGCCCCTTAACCATAACCCTCCTCACCTTGTTTTTGGAGAGAAGGTTGTCTTACCGATAGAGTGTGAAATTCCTTCCCTTCATCCGGCTGTTGAACTTCTCCCTGACACACAACCTCTAGAACAACGACTTATCCTGCTTGAGCGTGCCTCTGAAGTCCGCCGTGTTTCATTGCAAACCATAGAAGAGGCCAAGAAACGCAGCAAAGCTCAATATGACCGAAAAGTCCAGCCTCGTCCTTTTCACGAAGGTGACCTTGTTCTAGTATATGACCAAGCCCATGATGTCCTTGGTCACGGGAAGTTCGACTCATTATGGCTAGGCCCTTACGTCATCAGTAAGGATCTTGGTAAGGGGGCATACTTTTTAGAGGACTTCGAAGGCAATCCTCTTCCTAATCCTCGCAATGCACTCTATCTTAAGAAATATTACCCTTAGCATTTCCCTTCTGAGATGCGTGTTTAGATAGCCAGCATCTTTTTTTTTACTTTCATCCTTCGCCAGGACCTATTTTTTCCAAGAAGGGCCACTTCACCTCCACTTTAAATCAAATTTCCTCACTTACGACACTTGTACTTGGGGCACCACTTCGCCTCCATAATTGTCCATGTTCGTGTCAATTTTCGTCATGAGTTCCCACCTTGTACTCATGTTTTCATGGTCCCCCATTGGGCCTTTACTATGTGGCAGCACCATCGAGTCGCCCTTGTTTAGCGCATCCAAGTTGATTCATCATCGCATTCATGGAGTCTATCCCGAGTCCCTTCGTACCCCGCCATAGCCCTCCATCCTTCATTGCTTGGTCTCTCTCTTGTGTCGCACATTATGACCTTCAGTCCCACTGTCCCCTATCCCTTATGATATTATGTCAGTAGCTGCCATGTCATTCATGCCCTTTATGCTCTAACAAGGGAAGTCGTACATTCGCTACTCAGTCCTTTCCATTTCCCTATCATCATTAGTGTCAGTCTGTCCGTCGCTCTACTATTTTCTCTCACGCCTTAGTTGAGGATTTCTCATTGCCTCACTTGTGGCAGACCTCCTTATGTCGACATCAGCTCATTCATTTCAGAAGCCAGGTCTAGAGGGCGATGTACCTTGGTTCCAGCTTCCACTCTTGTTCGGTGCCTCGGATCAGGCAAAGGGATCTCTCATTTCCCTTTGACTTGATTGTTTCTCCAGCTCCTTTCAGCATGACCGAGATCCGTATACTTGATGGTTCAGTGATACAGCAGCAGCTCTTGATGATTCCCGGGTGTGTGTGAGATGTCTCAACCCTCATGAGGGGGTGGCCCTGCACGTAGCCCCCCACATGCCCGGATGACCTCTTCCTTGCAGCCTTCGATGCAGCACCAGATATTTGATGATGTTGGCCTTAGCCACTTGCAGTGCCTCTTTGATTTGCATGTATCAGTCAGATTTTGTGAGCCCTTCCCCATTTACAGGGGGCATTTGGGTTGTATTTATCTCATGTACTCAGATATTATTGTACCAGTCCTGGCTGTTATCCCAGGCACAGCATGTATGTGGGATTCCTCATTGTATTTTTATCTGGCTCATGATTATGCCGGTTGTACTCTATGGTTCGGTCCCTTGTTTACTGGACACACTATTATTTTGTACTTTGTCTCGGCGGGCATAGGTATGCCTCCCCCGCCGCCTTCAGCACAGGTACCCTCTCATAAAAAGAGACTTGTCGCACCTGCGAGTCTCGTCTCCTCAGGGTCTAGTTCTTCAGCACACTATCTACCTTGCATTTCTCTCTCTGACTTCCCTTTTGTTGTCTGGTGATTGAGTTCTTACAACGTACTTCGGTCATACGATTTTCTCCTGACACTCGCACGCTGGGGGGCAATCTGTTACACCATTTTTTGATCATCTAACCTATTATCATTAGATGGACCCAAGTACACCATGTAAGACCAATTTTACCCTAAGTAAAATTTCCTTCACTATGTTAAATAACTTAATAAACCACATTTATTAGGTTATTTATGGTTCAAACAGGAAACCCCAAAAGGAAATATTAAACAAACCTATATTTGTTTGATTTTCCTCATGGAATAATTAATTAAACCATAATTTAATTATTAATCCCAGTCATGTTTAACCCAAAAACAAAGAAATTAATTAGATAAACCTTTATTTATCTTATTATTTTCTAGGAATAATTATTTAAATCTTATTTAGATAATATTCCTTGTTAAATATGACCAAATCACCCACAAATAAAGAAATAAATCATTATTTATTTAATTATCTTTCAACCACTTCCTTAAATAATTAAATAAATCATTATTTATTTGATTATCTTCTAACCGCTTCCTTAAAAAGATAAATAAATCATTTATTTATTTATTTTTGACAAATCAAGCGATTTGACCCAAGTCAAATATCTTTTCCCTCCAACAAATATAATAAAATATTCCATAAAAAGTGGATCCAAGATCTAGAATGACCCAATATTTTTTTATAAATAGGAGTGTTTTTCCTACCATTCTTCACCTTTTGTTGCCTATTAGATCACTCTGGATCTATACACTTGGTCCCATTTTTCCATCATTTGCTGTGTGAGCTCCCATTGAGCTATATTCTTTGCATTGGGTTTTCTACACCAACAAGATAGAGAAATCTTAGATCTGAAGTGCTGAGGACTTCCAAGAACCCATCCCCCTGAGGAGAATTGGATACGCCTTCTTGTTTTCCTCCCAAGTGCCCATTTAATATAAAAATTCTTTCAAAAATTGTTCTTGTCTTGTCTATTGGTATATGGAGCAAACCCTTGTTTTTACTGCTTAATGTCTTTCCGTGCATAGATCTGGTGTTTTGCAACTCTTTTCTTGTCTAACTAACCGTAGATCTGAAGATATTGGCAGCCACTTTTGTTGTTAGGGCTATTAGTTATGCGTAGCTAAAGTGGTCCTTTTTCATACACTTCGACAAAGGATTCATACTAACAGCGGGTCTGAATTTGGTCTGAATGATAATCTGTTGGTTAGTTGGAGTCTTAGGATATGAACTAGCTAGACAAGCTAATCCATTTGAAATTACGTTCTGACCCCTAGGGACGAACACTAATTGGTATTCAACAAATGTTTTCAATAAATCCAGAGTGTCATTCCTATAAGCTCTCAATCTAGGATGTTTTGTTGTGTATTCACCGTTTACTTGTTTAATAATCAGATTAGAGTCCACGCACAGTTATCCTATGGGCTCCTAATTTTTTCAACAGAGTTAAGCCTAGGATCAGAGCCTCGTATTTTGCATTATTGTTCGTACATTTGAAGTGCAGGTTGCAGGAATGGCTCTATGCATAGTCACTCTCTGTATTATGTATCCACACTCCTGCCCCAGCGGTTCTCTTGGTGTATGACCCATCGAAACTCATCTCCCATAGGGGCCCACTCTCGTTTTTGTTACCATTTCTTTCCATATGGCTGGGTTCACCATTATGTTGCATACTAGGGTCTGTACTAGGCTGTGGGTTGTTTAGTTTTTCGTTATGGGTGTGGAGATCAGAGAGGTGACTAGTTGGCTAATTGCATTCTGTTTCTGGTTCATTTTGAGCTTTTATTTCATTGCACTGCTCTAATTTTTCTATGTCTTCTTCCTCTGAGTCTAGGGTAGCCATTATGTTAAAGTCCATTGGCTCTGTTTTCTTGTCTGTATCTTTGTTTTGGGACGTAGACCCTTCTAAGAAATCATCATTACAAAGGATGAAGGAGTCTAGGTCTGTATGTACAGAGTATAAAGGAGATTTTTAGGCTTTTTGGGGCTACTGACTAGGAATTTCATCTATGTCTCCCTATACAGTTTTCTAAGTTGGCCAAAGATAGGAATCGTGGCATATGAGCCATCCATCTGCATTGTACCCTTCAGCTTGGCTCCCCATGATCTTAATAATAACATGCCATACTTGGGTGGCACATC